>DWMZ01002417.1:0-14158 GCA_018249855.1 Eueides tales michaeli | reverse complement strand
ACCAAAATAAAAATAAAATAAATTGATCCAAACACAAAATATGATTTAAATTATATAATTACACAAAAAAAAGCGTCCGAAAGTCGAGCGAGTGTGGAGAACAGAGTATTTTAAAGTTAGGTACCCAGTTCCCCTGTCGCTTACCCTGCTATGAGCGGAATACAGTGTGAAGCTTTCATAAACTGAACAATTATTAATAGTTGTAAGAAATACATTTAAAAAAAGGCCTGTCGTGGCGCAGCGGTACAAGCGTTGCCTGTAACCGACAGGTTGTGGGTTCGATCCCCAGTCGAGGAAATGAAATATTTAATATTTTCAATTTAAATATTTAATGTTTCATTTGTTCGCTTTTTCGACGTTGAGTTCCGCTACTCAACACGCAATGCCTCAAAAATCGGCGGAAAGTGGGGAACGGAAGTGGAACGGAGTGTCTTGACACTAGGTTCCCAGGTTCCCTCTGCCTACCCTACCTTGTGCGGGATACAGCGTGAAGCTAAAAAAAGAATGGTTACTTTTCTATTTCTATCAGTTTTTCAATCAATTATAAGTACACTACAGTCAAGTTCATTGTGTATGTACGAATGGCGGAATTTAATGCCATGGCTTGTCACTGGAGCGAGAAAACGATATTATTATTTTTTTTTTAAGCAGAGGGTTCTTGGGAACCTAGTGTTGAGACACTCCGTTCCGTTCCCCACTTTTCGCCGAATTTCAGGTATTGCGTGTAAAGTGGCGGAACCCAACGCCATGCCTTGCCTTGTTACCACAGCGAAGAATATTTAATATTTTCATATCTAAAATATTTCATTACAAAATATTAAATATTTCTCTTCTCCGAGTGGGGATCGAACCCAAAACTTGTCACGTGTACAGCAATACCCCAGCGTCATGGCTGGCCTCATTTTCAATTTAAAATTTGACATGAACCTACATTCTTTTTTTTTGAATTCAAAAACATACCTTAAATGTATTAAAAAAGCTTAAAAAGCGCATGCGCGTTAATAAATCAATACTCCCCATACAAAACATCATTCCGCGACTTACCCTCAGCTAGTGTACTCATAATGTTAACCATGAACTTACTGACAATAGCCTTTCTGACAATATGTCAGTACTGTCAGGCTAATTTGGAGGGGCCGTTCCTTTTCTTTGGACCGAAATATCTTGAGAAATACCAAAGACCCGCATTAATGTCCTTAGACCAGGATGAGCTGACGAAGATCTATGAAACAGCGGCGGCTATAGTGGTCTTTAATAACCAAAACTCTGTGCCTCTCTCGAGTGCTAGTTTTCCTCGTTTGAGAAAGCAGCTCGAGGGTCAAACAACGCTGGTCCTTCCGCAAGACTTTCTCGATGTCCATCCTGATTATGTGAGCAATGATACGCAGGTAAGGTGATTGCTATTTTATTTTATTAGGCGATTGTTTTGTTCGTACAAAATTATATCTCAATTTATACATATATTTCAATAAATAACTGTTTTATAGTGTGATAGTGTCGAGTTTCACCACTCAACATGTTTTGCTTTAATTTGGTTGAAAGTGGGCCACGGAAGTGTCTTCATGGGAACGGAATGTCTTAACACAAGGTTCCCATGTTCCCTCTATCCGGCTATGCGTGAACCTAAAAGAAAGGAAACTAAAATAAACCCTTCATATTTCTTATAAATTATTACCAACATTTGATTTTATTATACTATTGAAATTATATTTTTACTACAAACAGAATATTTGATATGGATTTGCCATTAATTATAAAAATAAACATTTAATAAAAAAAAAATATTGGATTAAGGTAGCAAAATAGACTCTCAATTTGAATAATTCACACTAGACATAATTAAACTATATTCAAAGATATAAAAATCAGTGACTCAAAAAACGACTACGCTATTATGGCAAAGAGCTCGCAGCTCTTAAACTACTCATCAGATTTTCATAAAACATAGCATACCATTAATGTTACTTCTTGAACAGAATTTCATTGCACACTTTACGCGTACAAATGCACAGACAAACAGACAAATTGACAAACATTTAAAAATAACTATATTGGACCCTATTATACTATATGATTTTTTTTCAGTATATCTTCCATATACAGACAGCGATCGGTTCCAGATTTATATATAAGTATAGAGGTCATTTCCTCGAGGGGAATCACATCCACTACCTGTAAGCTCGTGAGGCATAACAGGCCTCAAATTTACAATACATCATTTTCATCAAAAGCTTAATTAAATTTCTAGGTTTTGACTCTACAAGGGCCGTGGTCGGAGCGCGATGCGCAGATGACGGAGACATTTGCCCGTCTACAGGATATATACGGAAATGGACGGGTTTTGGGCATTTTAGGTAAAATATTATTTACATTATAAATACATTCGACGCTAATATATTTGATTTGAAAGCTTCACGCTGTACACCGCAATCCTCATGGTAAGCAGAGGGATCTTGAGGATCAAGAATTTGTTAGACATTACTGTTTATAGTAGATTAATACCAATGTATTTATAAATAAGAGAAACATTATAACAAATATATTAAAAGTTTAAATTAAAGTATTTTTATTTTTTGGCGCGTGTTCGAAACTCGAGTAGTCCGTGGACAGTGGGTACCGGAACGGAGTGTCTTGACACTAGGTTCCCAAGTTTGCTCTGAATGTTCTATCTTCATGGGAGGCCTACGTCCGGAATACAGAGTGAATCAAATATTTTGCATATTTATTTTTTCATATATTATCATAGTTTTTGAAATACAAGCAAAACGTAGTCAAATATCCCCCAGTAAAACCGTAATGAGCATTCCAATTCCTTGACAATTAGTTTAACCAGAAGAACAATTCTACAAAATAATTAATATTACTTCTTCTTTTTTTTTTAGCTTCACGTTGTATCCCGCACAAGGCAGGGTAGGCAGAGAGAACCCGGGAACCTAGTGTTAAGACACTTCGTTCCACTTTCGTTCCCCACTTTCCACCGAATTTAAAGCATTGCGTGTTGAGTGGTGGAATTCAACGCCGCGCTTTTGCCTTATTACCAGAGCGAAGAAATGAAACATTAAATATTTAAATTGAAAATATTTAATGTTTCATTTCCTCGAGTGGGAATCGAACCCAGAACCTGTCGGTTACAGTTACACGCTTGTGCCGCTGCACCACGTTAAGCCTCGATTAACATTACGTTTGTTATATTTGTCATAGGTAGCTCAGTATCACAAAACCGTGTGCAAGAGTTCGACGATGAGTGGGTTCGAGTCCGGAGACAGGCAGATGACGTCACGACCACCTCCACCACGGAGGAGGAGAAGTCACTACGGACGACTAACAGATATCCTGTTTATAATGCTACTGGTAAAGATATATATATATATATATATATATATATATATATATATATATATATATATATATATATATATATATATATATATATATATATATATATAAATAAAGCTTTAATTGTGTTTAAGTACAAAATTAAGTGTTTTGTTCACTGTTTTTAAACTTTCCTAGTGTTAAGGAGAATTTGTTACCTTTCTGGTTTCGCGACGCTAAAGTGTATTTTTTATATGACAAGTGGGGAACGGAGTGTAATAGAAAAATATGTATGTATGTACGTATGTTCTGCGTATTGGCAATATGGGTGGGCAGAGAGAAAATAATAATGTGTCTTTCTATTCTTCATTCTCCACCTGATAGGCAACATGACGTGTTAGACAGCGTGATAATACTTATATTAAATAAAGACTGTAAATGCGATGGTACTGGATAGCCCACTATTTCTAGTTATAAATGTATTTTAATAAATTATCATTCATTGTCTGAGGCCTTTCGTGGCGCAGTGGCACAAGCGTGTGATTGTAACCGACGGGTTGTGGGTTCGATCTCCACTCGAGAAAATGAAATATTTAATATTTTCAATTTAAATATATAATGTTTCATTTCTTCGCTCTGGTAATAAGGCAAAAAGTGCGGCATTGAGTTCCGCCACTCCACACTTAAATTCGGCGGAAAGTGGGGAACGTGAAGTGGAACGGAGTGTCTTAACACTAGGTTCCCAAGTTCCCTTTGCCTATCATACCATATGCGGGATACAGCGTGAAGCTATGTATGTATGTATGTATGATGCAAAGAAGAAGTGTTATTTTGAGCTGCCTGTCTGTGTGTTTGTCTGTATTACCATAGCTGTCTGATGGATAGACTGATATTATTACGGTTTTTTTCATTCGAAAGCCAATTTGCTTGTATTAATGTATGTTTTGCCAAAAATCAGCACGTATTCGTACTTCTGTACCAAAATTATTTTTGGTAAGAAATTGAATTATTTTATCGGGGGTTACGATTTTGTCTATTTTTTTCAATTAATTTTCTAATGCAGTATCCTCCGGCAAAGGCGTCCTGATGTACTCTTCAGGCTGGCCCGTACTCAAGTGGTCTAACGGCACGTCAGTCACCCTGGACACGCCGGTCGGCCTCGCCACTGTGAAGGCGACTCGACTCTATACTATATTAGTCGTGCAGTTCGCTGATGGTGACAATACAAGGGATAAGGTGCATATTTATAAAAAAATATCAGTTCATGCAGTAAGTGGGGAACGGAAGTGACTTGGCGGGAACGGAGTCCGAGAGTTCCCAAGTTTCCTCTGCTTACCGTGCTATGTGTTGATACAGTGTGAAGCTAAAAAAATAATTTTCACTACACATCTCATTTCGATCATTAAGAGCCAAGAGGCTTTAGGCCTTTGGCCTAAGAAATTGTAAGTTTTCATTATAAGTTTTAATCACTTGTACTCTTAATATTATTTTTTGAATGAAAAATAGCACCTTGTTGTAGTGCAGCGACACAAGCGTGAGACTGCAACCGACAGGTTGTGGGTTCGATCCCCAATCGAGGAAATGAAGTATTTAATAATTTTCAATTTAAATATTTCGTACTTTCATTTCTTCGCTCTGGTAACAAGGCAAAATGCGGCGTTGACTTCCGCCACTCAACACGCAGTGCCTCAAATTTGGCAGAAAGTGAGAAATGGAAGTGGAGCGGAGTGCCTTAACACTAGGTTCTCAAGTTCCCTCTGCCTACCCTGCCATGTGTGGGATAATTATTGAACAACTTAATATTTAAATCAAAATAATTTTTAATATATAAATATGAATAATACACAAAAGTAATTTACGTTAGCGTAAATTACTTTTGTGTATTATTTATATTTATATATTAAAAATCCTTCCTTCTTAGGAAGGAAATAAATATCCGGAATATGAATGCCGGGTACAGCTTCCAAAGACTTAAACTGAGCTTTATATTTTGGGTGAATATTCCTAAAAGTATTGCCAAACACATTCTTTATAAATAAAGCTTATTATCAGATATGAAAAATATAAAAAAAATAACATCAATAGCTGGTTATTCTGGTTTCTATTGTACACAATGTATTTGTGTACAATAGTAAACAGATTGTATGTCCACAAATTTCTAACGAGCTATGTCCACGAGTGCGCGTACTAAAAGCTGGTGTGACTATGATGATGATCCATATATATTTTCATCACCAGATAAGTCTAGAATTCTCATTCAAACAATCCAGCGGTTGGTGGACAGCGCTCGGCGTTGAAATTAAGCTGGGCTATGACAGCGAGGGATTGAACCTGCAGGCACCTCCGTCTCCAGACGCACCCTCTGCTGTACTGGGGAAGGCCTACCACTGTTCCTTACCACTTGTGTATTCGAGTGAGGAAGCTACATTGACTTGGCCCAATATACGGGTAAGATTTGCGATTGATTTCTTTAATTCATACACATCTGTCTATTTAGTTTTCAAAACGTTATTGCGAAACTAAACGCCGTCATTTATCTACTACCACTGTTTTTCACCACTTGTGTACTCAAGTGAAGAAGTTACCGTCAATTGGTGTAATGTAAGGGTAAGTTTAAGTGACTGCCTAATTCAGAGAGAATCTTAACTACACAGACTATAACTCATTTTTCTTCTTGCGGAAGTCGAGTTGTGATGGATTGCGGATCTCAACACCGTAATGTATTTACTATATATCCTCCTTTGTGCTGAGGAAGATCATCTTTTTTTTATTTCTTGTGCACTGTGTGTGATGGAATTACTGTCACTACATGGATATGATTATTTTAATTCATGAGAAACTTTTTTCATATTAACCATCCAATTCTCCAGATATTGCAAGTGTGCGAAACTCAACACTGCGCGTTGTTTTGTTGGTGAAGTAAGTGGATGGATTCTAACAACATCGCATTTGCTGTTAAGCAGCTTGCAGTTTAGAGACACATTGTTTTTTTTTCGATCTCATATATACATATTTCGTAAAATTACAATCATTTTATTTTGAGTTTTTTTAACTTCCCGAATTATCTCGCACATGGCTAGGTAAACAGGGAGAACATAAAAACCTAATATTAAGACATTACGATCCGTTGAATTGGCATTGCGTGTTGAGTGGTGTAGCTTAACGCCACGCCTTGCCTTGTTACCAGAGAAATGAAATGAGATAATTAAATATTAGATTTCCTCGAGTGTTGATCAAACCCACAACTTCACAATCGCAAAATCACTTATATATAATAGAGGCTTTTTATTACAGATGCAAGCCTTCATGGAAAGCACTGAAGAATTTGCTGATGCCTTTGACTGCATCCACTTCACTTCTATACCCATTTGGTAAGGAAAGAAAGTTTTTTTTACATTAACGGTCCTTTCTGCATATAAAATTGTAGGCAAGGAAACCTGGGAACCTAAATATCTTAATACTCCGTTCCCAATAAGAGACTTTCATTGCCCACTTTTCGGCAAATTCGTGCAGTGTCTCCATACATTGCTTCGTTACCAGAGCGAAGAAATAAATATATTTAATAGTTAATTTTCTCATCAGGATCGAACCCATATCCTGTAGAATTGACAGTCGCCCGCTTGTACCTCTGCACCACGATAGACCTCAATAATAAAAGATGACAGCAAAATTTATATTTTTCACATTGATATGATTATTATGTATAAAAAAGAAACAGTTTTATGTTAGACAGAAGCTAGTGGCAATATACTCCGATCCTGACGTTCACCCAATTTCGTACCCCAAGTGGGAAATGAACGCACGACCCGTACGTTCAGACGTACCAATAATAAAAAAGCTACTTTCACTTCCATCAATTCAATAAACTAATATAAATTTTGTAATATTGTCAAACGTTTTAAGAAACTGGTATCGTTTGTTTGTATATTTAAAATTCACGCCCCGTTGGTACATCCGTCAGCTCGTTATCTGAATACCATAAAAGGGAATATCAACATCTAACAATACTTTCACTTTAGATAAATTTATGGGCTTGAACTTTTCGAAGGGCCAACATTAAAATAATTTCTTTGGAATTTTTTTTATTGAAACGAGATTTGTTATTAGTTTCGACTAAACGGAGAGTCCATTATCCATATTCATTATTTTGTCAAACTATTTTGATTGTTTTTAGGAAAGATTGGTATTACATTTTTAAAATACGAATACTTAACTGTTTTTTATGAAAAAGTATGTAAAGGGAACCTAGTGTTAAGATACTCCGTTCACATTAAGCCGTTTTCGTTCCTCAGTTTCCGTTGAATTGGTGGGATTCAAGACCGCGGTTTGTCCACAGCGAATTTTACATTTCCTCGAGTGGAAATCGAGCCCTCAAACCGTCGCATTTACAGTCGCACGCTTGTGCAGTCGTGGGACTGCCCTTATATGAAAAATTTGAAACTAATTAAAAAAAATACAAACAAATTTCCTACCCCAGATATTTTACGTTAACTGTGATGAGTTTTTGAAATTTAATTCGAAAATTGTCTTTGAATAAAAATTATGGTAGCATATCTTAAAATTGAAATGACAGCTTCAAGCTTAATGCGTACGATTTCTTAGATTCACATTATACATGTATATATCATGCATATGGTAGGCAGAAGAGGTGAGCCTGGTGTTAAATCATTTCTTTCCCCATTTTACGTCCAATTTTCAAGATATTGAGACAGATTTCATTGCCAAGTTTTGTCTTGTAAGAATGCTGGATTGAGTCTACAATTATCGTATATAAATATACTAGTTTTTTATAAAATTTCCGTTCCAGGTCTGGAATAATGGTGACCTCGGTGATGCTCTTAGTACTGGCCATCTCCATAGTGGCCATCATGGACATCAAGACTATGGATCGCTTCGAGACAAACAGGTCGAGGCAGCTCACTATAGCTGTAATGGATTAAATGCAGCTCATTTACTTGTTTTATTCTTAAATACCGACGCAAAAAAGAGGTGTTATAAGTTTTACCTGTCTGTTTGTTTGTCTGTGGCATTGTAGTTCTTAAATGAATGGATCGATTTGAGTGTGGTTTGTTTCGATAGCCTTGTTTTATGAAAATTGGAATAGCAGCAGCTCTTCATTGCCAAAATGAGGTAGATATTGGCTCAGGTTGAATATTCTTCAATACAAATATATGAAAGCTGTAAAAGCATATTTTGATGAACGCCCTAATTTTAAGGAATGCACGTTCAAATTAAGAAAATATATATTTTTTTTGTTGAGTCGATATTAATTTCTGTGATGTTTCAATGTTAACTTTGTTACTGTCCTGTATGTTTGAATGTGTCATGGCTCACATCACACGTTGTTATTTACGTTTTTTTTTGTTTAAATTTAGTACTATTACAAGGACTTTCGAATTGATGTTATTTGATTAACATAAAATGCTATTATAAGCAGTCCTATTGAAAGCTTGTTAGGTTCAGAGAAAATCAGACTATATAAAATATAGATTATTTTTTTCAAAGCATATGAATATTCTAATTTAATATGTTAATATATTTATGTTACCTGTTTAGGAGCAGAGCAGAATCTAGATGAACAAGATTTTATAGATACCTAGTTCTTATTTTTAATATTATTATGCATTTTCTAAAGAACTAAGTATAGCTAAAATGGCACAATAAGTGTATGTTTATTAGTATGTGATGATTGTGGATTTAGTTCCCGCTACATACTCTTAGGCGCCGTTCATTAATTAAGTGATGTTTTTTTAGCATGTATCCCGCACATGACAGGGTAGGCAGAGGGAACTTGGGAACCTAGTGTTAAGACACTCCGTTCCACTTTCCGACGAATTGGAGATAGACATGATTCTTAAATCAATGAATATTCTAGAGAATAGCTAAATTAATGAGGATATATGTTTATTTATAATAATTGTTTTTATTTCTTCGTTATGGTAAGGAGATAAAGTTGGACGTTGTGGTCAGCTACATAGTATAATGTCTCAAAATAAGGCGGTGAATAGAGAACGAAGTGTCTTGACACTAAGTTTTCACTGCCTACATCCATGACAGTGTGAGGTGAAAAGAAAACTATTTAAATGGCATACGCCAAAGTAAAATTTTACCAAAACTCTTTCTTTAATCTGAAACATTAGTATATATGTATTTAATAGTTAAAAATATTGTTATCAATTATCAACATTTACATAATCTATTTGTGATAGAAGTGATCAGCGAGTTGGAAGTCGTGAATTCATATCCTTACAAAATACTTATGTTTGTACTAAATTTAAAAACGTATAAAAATTTGAACGAAGCAGGATTTGAACCCGCGCCCCTTGGAATCCGTCCAAGCGCTCTAACCAACTAACGAGTGAACGAATGGCTTAGTTGGTCAGAGCGCTTGGACGGTTTCCAAGAGGCGCGGGTTCAAATCTTGCTTCGTTCAAATTTTTATACGTTTTTAAATTTAGTATTTTTCTTTCCTAAGTGTGGAATAACACTTTAAAAATAGTAAAAATACTTCTTGACTCGTAGAAATGTTCTCATATTGTAATAAAGGCATATCAAGTATTGTATATTTGTTTTATTTGTACAGTTTATGATAAAACGCACACTAAATAGCCAATTCATAACTAAGCCTACTATAAAATATTATTTTTTTATTTCCATACAATATCTCTAAAATTCGGTGGAAAATGGGGAACGGAAGAGCCTCAATAGGAACGGAATGTTTTAATACGATGTTCCCAGGTGCGGGATATCGCGTGAAGCTAAAATAAAGTACAGTATTTAAAAAACGCGAGTCCCACTCAACACGCAATGCCTCAAATTCGGCGGAAAGTGGGGAACGGAAGTGGAACAGAGTGTCTTAACACTAGGTTCCCGGGTTCCCTCTGACTACCCTGCCTTGTTTGGGATACAGCGTGAAGCTAAAAAAAAATATATAAACTTTATTAGCATACAATTATATGTAGATATGAATCTCACAAAGTATGCAATACATATGTAGGTAGCGGGGTCGGGCTTTCTACCAAGTTTTATCTAGTTATCTCTATATAATTTAGCTTTCAAACTAGAATAAAGATATAACCTGTGGTCATAATGTGTCTAATGTTATGTAGAAAATGTGTGTGAAACATACTCACCGTTGTATTTGAGGCCTGTCGTGGCGCAGTGGCACAAGCGTGTGACTGTACCCGATAGGTTGTGGGTTCGATCCCCACTCGAGGAAATGAAATATTTAAACTATATAATTTAAATATTTAATGTTTTATTTCTTCGCTTTGAGAAAAAGTGGGGGAACGGAAGTGGAATGGAGTGACTTAACACTAGGTTCCCTCTGTCTACCCTGCCATATGCGGGATACAGCGTGAAGCTGAGTAGTTAAGATGTATTTATGGAATAAAAAATAAAGCAGGGTAGGCGAAAGGAACCTGGGAACCCAGAGCTAAGGCCCAGTGTTCCCTACACATCATCGAATATTCGAGGCATTATCACATAAATCGCGGATCAATTCAATGGCGTGTCTTATTTACAAGAATAGGAAAATTAATACAATGGATTTTTCTCCACTTTGCAACTTTATAGTGGCTTCAAAGATGCAAGTAAAAATATGACTAAAGAATAACAAACTATATTTAATTTTATACAAATGTATATAATTTAATTTTCAGCTTCACCCTATATCCCGCACATAGAAGAGGTAGGCAGAGGGAACCTGGGAACCTAAACTCAAGACACTTCGTCCCCGACTTCACGCCGAATTCCATAGGCATTATTGCGTGTTAAATGTCGGAACAAACTCACGGCCTTGTTTCGCCTTGTTCCCAGAGCGATAAAAATTATTCCCTCGAGTGAGAATTGAACCAAACCCAATATACCTATACACACACACACACATATATATATACATATATATATATATATATATATATATATATATATATATATATATATATATATATATATACATACATACAAAACAGCGTTCATTTTTATATGAACACACGTGGTTTGAAGCGACTCAGCGATGAGAAACTTTCACTTATAGAGATCGATTATTTAAATGTTATTGGAATATCTTGTCGCTGGACTACTTGTTTATATCATTAGTTTTTAATATATTTATCTTTATTGTAATACATCTGCCCTTTTCTATGTTAAAAGAGAAAATAAATGAGAGAGAAATTACATAAATGACGTTAAATTAATACTTATTATAATGATTTTAAGATAGACGACAAAAGAAATATAAAATTTAAAAGCGTATAGAAAATTATATTTTAGAGGCCTGTCGTGCTCAAGCGTGTGACTGTAACCGACAGGTTGTGGGTTCGATCTCCACTCGAGGATATGAAATATTTGATATTTTCAATTTAAATATTTAGTGTTTCATTTCGTCGCCCTGGTAATAAGACTAAAACGCGGCGTTGAGTTCCGCCACTCAGCACAAAATTCAATGGAAAGTGGGGAACGTGAAGTGGAACGGAGAGTTTTACCATTAGGACCCCAAGTTCCCTCTGCCTACCCTGCCATGTGCGGAATACAGCCTGAAGCTATGCATAAACATTTTGAAGGCTAGAAGCGAAGACGGAGCAGAATTTGAACCCGTGCTTTTTAGAAACCATCCAAGTACCGTCAACCGTCCTTGGACGGTTTCCAAGAGGCGCGGATTCAGATCTTGCTACGAACAAAATTTTTATACGCTTTTAAATTTAGTATTTTCTTTCGTAAGTGAAATAGCACTTTAAAAAAAAATAGCTAAAATACATATATTTCTTATTAAGATCAAGTTATACCTTGCATATACTCGTAGTAGAAGACAGAGGAATCTATTTTTAAGACACTTCCCCCATTTTCTGTTCAATACTCGAGACATTGTGTGTGAGGTGGCGAAACTCAACGCAGCGCCTTGTTTCACAAAACAACCAGAGCTTGGAAATTATTGAAGGAAATAATTACTTTCCTCGTATGGGGACTGAAACTACAACAGTTAAACTTGCTCTGATACTGTGCCTCTTCTCGAATTTATATTTATAGTTCAATATTAAGAATATGACAGCAGAAAAAAGTAACAACACTTAAATCTGAAATACAGTTATGGATTCGATTCGCACTCGAAGAAAGCAAATATTTCATATTTAATTTTTTTTGCTGTGGAAACAAGGCATCACGCGGCGTTGAATCAACCACTCAACACGCAATGCCTCCAATGCGGCGGAAAGTGCGGAACGAAACGCTACATTCCCAAGTTTATCTACCCTGCCACGTGTGGGATACAGCTTATAGCTCAAAAAGCTTAATTATGTTTAAAATATAACAAATTACATATAAAAATATTCAACAAAAAGACCGAGGGATCCTATTTTTAAAAAACTCTGTTCCTCCCCTTTCCACCAAATTTACGTCAATCAATACATAATGAATGGCGCAACTAAACGCCGTACTTTGTCTACCAGTCCAAAAATCAAAATAATTGTTTCCCCTGCCAGAATACGACCTCATTACCATAGCATTTAAAGTTCTAAGGCGTCAAAATGGCCATATAAAAGGCAGTAGTAAAACATCACATATCACATTCTAATACATAATTATTTATTAGAATCAATTATATGGAAAGTAAGTAATTGCGTGGTGTGTGGTCGACCGTGGTCGGTGCCTCGGTGGTACGTCTGAGATAACGATGATTGATTGTTGAACTAAGTCTCAAATACTGCAGTATATATATATATATATATATATATATATATATATATATATATATATATATATATATATATATATATATATATATATATATATATATATATATATATATACACACACACACACATATATATATATATATATATATATATATATATATATATATATATATATATATATATATATATATATATATACATACATACAAAACAGCGTTCATTTTTATATGTACACACGTGGTTCGAAGCGACTCAGCGATGAGAAACTTTCACTTATAGAGATCGATTATTTAAATGTTATTGGAATATCTTGTCGCTGGACCACTTTTTTATATCGTTAGTTTTTAATATATTTATCTTTATTGTAATACATCTGCCCTTTCCTATGTTAAAAGAGAAAATAAATGAGAGAGAAATTACATAAATGACATTAAATTAATACTTATTATGATGATTTTAAGATAGACGACAAAAGAAATATAAAATTTAAAAGCGTATAGAAATTTCGATTTTATAGGCCTGTCGTGGCGCAGCGGCTCAAGCGTGTGACTGTAACCGACAGGTTGTGGGTTCGATCTCCACTCGAGGATATGAAATATTTGATATTTTCTATTTAAATATTTAGTGTTTCATTTCGTCGCCCTGGTAATAAGGCTAAAGCGCGGCGTTGAGTTCCGCCACTCAACACGCAATGCCTCAAATTCGGCGGAAAGTGAGAAACGTGAAGTGGAACGGAGAGTTTTACCATTAGGACCCCAAGTTCTCTCTGCCTACCCTGTCATGTGTGGAATACAGCGTGAAGCTATGCATAAAAATTTTGAAGGCTAGAAGCGAAGACGAAGCAGGATTTGAACCCGCGCTTTTTGGAAACCACCGTCCAGTACCGTCAACCGTCCTTGGACGGTTTCCAAGAGGCGCGGATTCAGATCTTGCTACGAACAAAATTTTTATACGCTTTTAAATTTAGTATTTTCTTTCATAAGTGGAATAGCACTTAAAAAAAAATACAGCTTAAAGCTCAAAAAAAAAGCTTAATTATGTTTAAAATATAACAAATTACATATAAAAATATTCAACAAAAAGACCGAGGGATCCTATTTTTAAAAAACTCTGTTCCTCCCCTTTCCACCAAATTTACGTCAATCAATACA
>DWMZ01002416.1:0-14158 GCA_018249855.1 Eueides tales michaeli | reverse complement strand
AAAAGTATAAATAAATCATACGTTATAATTTATCACTATATTCATTGTCATCCCACAGGATCCAAGAGAAGCGTGAAGGTGTCTGAATAAGACGTCATGTTTTTAAGAAATGTACTCATATGAAAATTGTTTGTTCATATTTGTAAAACAAAGGTTTGTGATTTTTTTTATTTCAGAAAAAATCCTTGTTAAGGAATGAGTGTCAATTTATATCCTAGATTTAAAATCTTATATGAAGTTTTAATATATTAGTAATTATTATATAATATTTTTCAAAATTATATTTTACCCATCTGACACCTTTTGTATGAAATGATCTAGAAATAAAAATAGAAAACAGCCAAAAAGCAGTCTGTTTCCCAATTACTACTAATTTTAACGATATTACGTCTTTGGTTGTGACATCTTAAAAAGTTTAACGAGAGTAGAACGATTATAATATATATATTTAGTTATTAAATAGCAGACAGGGAAAATAAAAATATTTTTGTTTCATATTACAATTAGTGTGGTGAGATTTCAAAAATAATTATATTATTTTTATTTTCATATAGAATCATAATATGTAGTGGGAACCTAGTGTAAAGACACTCCAAGATTTGAGACATGACGTGTCGAGGGTCTGAATGAGAGATTTCTCTCTAAATAAATTATACTTGTGTAAATATATATTAATATACTCACTCAGCTTCACGCTGTATCCCGCACATGGCAGGGTAAGCAGAGAGAACTTGGGAACTTAGTGTTAAGACACTCCGTTCCACTTCCGTTCTCCACTGTCCTCCGAATTTGAGGCATTGCGTGTTGAGTGGTGGAACTCAACGCCACGCTTTTGCCTTGTAACAATGCAAAATATTAATATACTAAACAAATATTATTATTTAAAAAAAAATTCAATACACGTAATGTATGGAAATACAAATTTAACTTAGAGAAAATAGCTTAACACCTACACACAACATACACAAGAAATAATGTATCTTCTTTAAACGCCTTTACAGTATATGCACTCGTTAGTTGACTTCATTATAAAACTTTGCACGCTCATTCATTTCAAGATTCAAAAGCTATTTTCGCGAACTTTTCTTCTTACTTTTATTTCTTTATAATATTAATGACTATTCTCGTAATAGCATTGTTATGGTATGGGTAATGTTTTTTTGGAATACCGTCTGATTATTAACGCGTTATTCGTGGGGTTAAATTTTGACTCGAGGAAGTGTTTACTTATATTTTATTTTTTTTCTCTTCTCTCATAGACAAATTGCATACACATAATGTACACTATGTCGGAAAATAGGCGGAAAGTGTAAAACGGAGTGTCTAAACAGTGATCAATCTAGCACGCTTTGAGCTGCTGTAGATAAAAACAAAGGTTAAATATACGACAAATTATGTAGAGTTAGAAAAATTAAATTATATCAATAATTTAGTTGCGTAATACTTATTACGCACACTTTTGGACCTCCCCTTGTAATGTACATACTCTATGTAAGCTGAATCATTTCCACTTGAAACTCATATTACTATATAAATTAAACATAAATATTAAATAAACTTGTTTAACTATTATCTGACAATAAGAATTGAAATCGCGTTAACATTTTTTTTTTGTAAATCGCCTTTTTACAGCTAATCGAAATAGATGTACCTACCCATTATTTTTTTATATTCAATGGTGTAAATATTAACGCTAAAAATAATATTTGATACGTCAAAAATTATACCTTGATATTTATTATTGTAAAAAAATATATGAAAACGAAAGCTAAAAATATAGCTAGAGCTTTTCCTTTCGAAAAATATAAAAAAAACATATTGGACTTTGCTAAGAATGTTATTAAAATTATTTGAATAAAATGCCTAATAAAACTACATTATATGACTATATTTGTATTTTATTTTTCCCGCAAATCTGCGTCGACTACCAGAATAAAATTATCCTACACATTTTTTACGTGATTCACGAAAAAACATACAGACAAACAGAAAAATATTGAACTGAATTGTGTTCTTAGCTATCATTATCGATAACCTTAACAAACCCACCGTTAAACAAAAAAATATACCTGTTTGTTATAACAATATCACACAATTAACCTTTCTGTTAAGTTAAGAGGCCTGTCGTGGCGCAGCGGCGCAAGCGTGTGACTGTAACCGATAGGTTCCGGGTTCGATCCCCAATCGACGAAATGAAATATTTAATATTTTCAATTTAGATATTTAATGTTTAATTTCTTCGCTCTGGTAATAAGCGTGAAGCTAAAAAAAAATAATTAACCTTTCTATCCTAGTATGTACTTATAATTACTTATTAATCTTTAAAAAATATGTCTTGTATAAAAATTATATAGGTAGCCACCGTATTCACGTATTGTTTATAACTTGATACTATTTTCTATACTAGCAACATTTTATAAAAAAAATAGGCTTTCCACACTTACTTATTATATAAACCACAGCTAAGTAACCATGATACCAAATAAGTTATTAATGAGCAAAATAAAAAAAGATTTTTATATATTTTTTGTTAAAAACTTTAGCTCCACTGAAATTTGACTACTTTTAAGTTTTAAGTCTGACCTAAAAATCACCTGGGGATAAAATAAGATCAAATTACTTAATTGTAGGTCTTACTATAACCAAAAAAATAAACTTTTTGCTTATAATTAATTGAAAAAATAATAAACTGTTATATTTGATGATTTATTATTTTAGAAATAGAAAAAAAACCTGCAAAGTGCGAGTCAGACTCGTGCAAAAGTCACACAATTTTACCATTACTAAGAAAACGAGCAAAATAAATTACGTTTGTTGTATGAGAGGACGCTTAAAGCCTTTTGGTGACAGAAATACGTTATCTGTGAAAATTTGAAATGTGAATCTGATATTGGTTCATAAAATACGGCCCAGACATAGACGGACGGACAGTGGGGTTTTAGGAATAAGAATCCGTTTTACACTTTGGATAAAGAGCAAAAATACTGGCGACAAATTTGTTTCACCTAATAAGTATTTTCATTCTACATCTTTCATATCGTCCACAACAGATTACAATACTGTTTTTCAAATATATTGAAGAAAGAAAGAGAGAGAGAGAAATATATAATAGATTTTTAATAAGCATTTTACACACCATGCGTGTAAAATATTTCGTAATATAATATAGTCCGTGCGTAAAATATAATCAAGTTTCATCAACAGCATACACGTAGAGTTATAAATAAACAATGGCACTACAAAAATACTACTAAACGTTACGTTACCTGTCACTTTTCATTCACTAAGTCGTACCGGAACGAAAAAGGGTATATTGACAAATGGTGTTTCATTTTGTAACTTTATTATTTAAATTTATTGTTTATATTGTTTGAAAAAAGAACTATTTTTTTTGCATACGTTATTATAAAGCATTTAAATCTGTATTTTAACTTAATGACACCTGTATGTAGAAATGTTAATAATTATTTGTAAATCAATATTTTTATCTTCATTTTTTTGTTGTATATTCACATAAGACAATAGGTAATTAAGTGAACATATATACACAAAAGCGTGGAATTATTTAACTATTCTACTACCATAAAGCATACTAGACTATGTGGGAAAAGCTGATTTTATATAAGCATATTATCCATATCACCTATGTTATATATAATATAACCTACATATTCAATATATATATATATATATTATATTTGACTCAATTTAGAAATATTACTTGTTAATTGGCGGCAGTCAACGCCGCACTTTGTTTCGTTACGTTAAGTGGGAATCGAACCCATAACAGCCAGTGTGCAATCAGATTCTGATCCGTTGTGCCACAACTGTATTTCATATTATGTACAAATATTTATATTTAATGCTGCATAACGTTATTTCCAATAACGCCTCCATAAATTTCAATATGGAGGTGTGTTGTAATTGAACGTCATGCGTTGTTCTTCTTCTATTTTTTATACTACTCTTATTTCATATGAATATTATATAGCGATATATTTGTTACATATTGCTTGTAATAATTATGTTAAACTAGTTGTCGCCCGCAACATTTTTTTTGTGAACTTCAAAGCGTAAAATAGGTACTAATATCTATCTATAAAACTTGTAATACAAAGTTTACAATTAATTTGAAATAATGTAAAAAATTTATTACTGTTAAAACTGTTCAATAAAAAATAAGTGTCTGGTTGTTGGATTGATTCCCACTATAAAAAATGAAATATTAATTATTATTTATCGCATTGGTAACGAGGCATGGCTCGGCGTTCAGTTTCGCCACTCATCACAAAATACTTCCAGAATTCAGTGGAAAATGGGGAACGGAAGTGTCTTAATGAGAACGGAGTGTCTCAACACTAGATTCATAGGTAGGCCTAAAGATAAAAATAGTTTCTCATTACATTAATACTATGTACGACTCAAGATAGAATTTCGTATAGGTAAATGTTCAAACGGAATAATTAAACAAAAATAGCTTCAATAAAATAAATAGGAGTCAGGTAATGTAATGAGAATGCAATCAGAATAAAATGTTTAATGTTAATCAGGTAAAAGGATCCGCTAATGTTCACATTGAGAATAAGTATATTTTGTTTAAAGTGTTTGTACTTAGTATGCATATCTTAGTTACAGTGGAGCATCTTTTTAAAAATCTAATTTGGTTTTTTATCATTCTCTATACATCTATACATACATATTAATGAAATTAAAATGTGAGTGCACAAAATAATTAAGTTTTTTAAAGCTGCAGCAAGTATTTTTCAACACGCAATTTAGTAAAAAGTGGAGTACGGAAGTGTGGAAAGTGTGGAGTAGAAACGGAGTGACTTAACACAAAAGTTTTTTTAGTATTTTGAGCACATTTAATCCCGACCCAGTTTTCATCGCCGTTTCAAATAAATATAAGTAACAAAGAATGCATTTATGAGCCCGTGTGGATATGACTTCCCTTGAAAAAAATCTTGGGAGTTGTATCCAGCAAATCAAAAGAGAAAAAATACATGAAAAAATAGTTCTGTTGCTTTATCCTGAAAGTAGAAGGTATTTGATTTCTTTTAGAAAATATATTATAAAGTAGGGACCTAACTTATTAGTTCATATTTTAAACTATATTCGTGTTTAAACGTGGCATACATATCCCAAACACTTCTAAAAGAAAATATTAAAAAAATATCTAAGTTTTCCCAAGAGCCCTTTATGTCACTCCCGTGATTGTCGTGTGCCTCTGTTAGAAATCTTAAATTGCTTTCATTTCTTTGTTATACCTGAAACGAAACATATATCTGTTAACGTTGACAATGTAAAATGAAAATTCTGAAGTCTTTTCATATTAAAATGCATGTTATAGAACTATAAGTATTAATTCGTGTACATTTTTTAAGCATTTTTTTTATTTTGTTACAGTATTACGTTAATATATGTACGTATATATTACATTCATTACTTTAATAAAAGGGAGGAGTTCGGTGCCCTATATGAAATGTTAAAATGACAGATAATTCGATGAGAAAAGAGAACATACCTATTTCAATTAATTAAAAATATGGAATAAAATAAATACACTGTATCTCCCACATGATATGGTACCAATACACTACAATAAATATTAATACAAGAACATACTTGTATTAATATTTATTGCGTAAATATATGAGGCCTGTCGTAGCGCAGCGGCACAAGCGTATGACTGTAACCGATAGGTTCTGGATTCGATCTGCAAGTCGAGGAAATGAAATATTTAATATTTTCAATTTAAATATTTAATGTTTCATTTCTTCGCTCTGGTAATAAGGCAAAGCGCGGCGTTGAGTTTCGCCACTCAACACGCAATGCCTCAAATTCGGCGGAAAGTGGGGAACGGAAGTGGAACGGAGTGTCTTAATACTATGTTCCCGGGTTCCCTCTGCCTACACTGCCATGTGCGGGATACAGCGAGAGAGCTGAGTGAGTGAGTGAGTTTTCTAAAAGTATTTCTCTCTCTTTACAATCATTAATTAAAATGAAAAGATTTGCAATATTAGTGCTTTGTATTTATAATTTTGGTGCGGTCGGCGCAGTGGCACAGCATAACTGTAAACGAAACGATTGTTAGTTCAATTCCAATTCGGGGGAATTAAGTGTTTTCGCTTCTTTCTAGTAACAAGGTAAAGTGCCATATTGAGATTAACGCTATATTGATTTAAAGATTATGCGAAAATTCGTAAAAGTAATAAAGATCTACCTGGCGGGCCATGCAGTAATACGCCTTTGGGCGGCTGTGTGAGCCGACTGTCCGCGAACAACTCGCGCTTCTGTATCGGCAGGATGACCGTCTCCCTCAACTCCTTGATGAGATGATCTAGACCCGCGATGTCTTTCCAGTTTACCTATTATAATATTTATGTAAAACACTAACTATACTTAAAAAAAATAATAAAAATAAATAACTATACTTTTATATATTATTAAACTGGTTGATAAGAATGGCACTTGTTGAAATCCGCCACTCAAAATGCAAAGCCTTAATTTGGCGGAAACTGGGAAATGGAAGACTTAACACTGGTTAACACTTTCCCAGGTTCCCTCTGCCTACCTTACTACATGCATATGCATACAATGCCAAGCAATAAAAATATTCAATATATGTTTTCTCTATATATTCTGTATATTTATATCTACTTATATATAGTTTCACCAAGTATGAAAAATGACACGCCCATAACGTCACACAAAAAATAAGCATTTTAATCTATATATGACTGATCACTGTATGTAAATGGAACATATAATAAAAAAACATCTTTTAGGCGGGGTTTATTATTGTAATAAGGAAAATATAGTGATTTTCTTAAATCACTATTTTTTCCTATTAACTAAATCAGAAAAACGTAAATAGATTTAAATGCAGTTTTCACTATTACATTTTGGCAACCTTCACTAAAGCTTTAGTGTTTCTTTTGTTTCTATCGGTTAAAAAAAGTTATGTCAATATAAAATATTTAGTTCGACAAAATTATGTACTACAAAAAAAATATTAATTTAGCTAAAATTTCAGTTATCAATGTATAGACATTGTTTTAAAAGTGATAATGTTATTAGAACGCGAAAGCAATGAAGATTAGTAAATGAAATGGCGTAATTAAAGCGGGCGAAGCCGACCGTGTCCCTAGTCTTTAAATTAAAATAATGATGACTTGCCACGCTATGTCAACCATTTATTTAACAATTCCATAAAACATATTTAGAAAGGCCGCAGAAAAGAGAACAGAAAAGACGTGGCGCAGCGGCACAAACGTGTGACTGTAACCGATGGGTTCTGGGTTCGATCCCCAGTCGAGGAAATGAAACATTTAATATTTTCAATTTAAATATTTAAGGTTTTATTTCTTCGCTCTGGTAATAAGGCAATGCGCGGCGTTGAGATCCACCACTCAACACGCAATGCCTTAAATCGGCGGAAAGTGGAGAACGAAAGTGGAACGGAGTGTCTTAACACTAGGTTCCCGGGTTCCCTCTGCCTACCCTGCCTCGTGCGGGATACAGCGTGAAGCTAAAAAAAAAAACTTCGTAGTAGTAGTATTAAATATATTGCGGGCGAAGTAACGTAATACTATTTACGATCAAATGTAATGGACTAAACACGTGCAAAGACGCGGTGAAGGCTAGTTAGCAATATTGTATAACAATTTTGAGGCCAGTCATGGCGCAGCGGCACAAGCGTGTCACTGTAAACAACAGGTTTGGGGTTTGATCTCCACGCAAAGAAATTAAATATTTGATATTTTCTTTTCAAATATTTCTTGCTTTTATGACTTCGTAGTTGGTCAGAGCGCTTGGACGGTTTCCAAGAGGCGCGGGTTCAAATACTGCTTCGTTCAAATTATTACACATTTTTAAATTTAGTATTTTAAATTTAGTATTTTTAAATTTAGTATATAAATGTAATTCTTTAAAATACGCTTGAGTTAGCCCTTGTGGACTATTTTTGTACAAAGGTAAGAAATATTCACGAAATTGTATTATTAAATGCCGTTAAACACCTATATTTTAGGTTAAATAGCTTCCAAAGAGCACAATTTTTTTTCCACATATAACACATCATACTATAAAAAGAAGAAATAAAAAATATTTTTTAATTATACAAAGAACGGTTTTGTCAATTTACATAAAATTTACTTAAGTGGTACTATTTAATTTTAATTATATGCAATCTTTACTGAGATATAGATATTTAAAATGAAACAAATAAGCATAAATTTGCATTAACAATATTACATTTTTTTATTTTCTTTTCAGAAAATAGATGATTTCGTACAGTATTAAGCCACTTTGGTCTCAACTCTCCGTCTCCATTTTATGATCCATTACATTTGGAGTGTCAAAATTCAACACTCAACATTGAGAGCTGTCATGGCGCAGCGGCACAAGCGTGTGACTGTGAACGCGACAGCTTGTGGTTTCGATCCCGCTCGAGAAAATGAAATATTTAATATTTTCAAATAACACCCAATGTTTCAATTTCGGCAAAGCCGGTAACGGAACGGAGTGTATCAGCACTACGTTCCTAAGTTCCCTCTACCTTCTCTGACATTTACCGGATACAATGTAAAGCTATAAAAAAAACTCAACACCGAGAAAATAAAAAATATATATTTAAACATATTTTTCTACATCAAGTGATAATCGAACCCGTTACTACAGCGTGTTCAGACAGCCACTGCACTGCAACGCGATGATCTCAAATTATTTGCGCATGTTCTTAAAAAAAATTTAAAATAGCTACATATTGACCGAACATAAGTGACTATATGTTACATAAAAATTGGCTTTCTCCCAATAACCAAAGATGTACCTTACATTAGAGACAAAGAAATCAATAAGCAGGTGTTTTGAGACTTGTAAGGGAACTATATTGTTTTGTTAAATCATAATATGTTGCTGTACTCTTAAATCTTAGTATCTTAGTCTTAGTAATATTATAAATGCGAAAATTTGTACGGATGTGTGTATGTTTGTTACTCTTTCACGCAAAAACTACTGAACAGACTTTCATGAAACTTTGC
This sequence comes from Eueides tales michaeli, assembly GCA_018249855.1. Lineage (NCBI taxonomy): Eukaryota > Metazoa > Arthropoda > Insecta > Lepidoptera > Nymphalidae > Eueides > Eueides tales. The sequence goes on along the minus strand of DWMZ01002416.1, from coordinate 5,114 downwards.
AGTAATATAACTTCGATATCAGAATAAAATAACAAATTATAATTTATAGGGATTTTTAACCGACATAAAAAAGGAGGTTCTTTTATGTTTGTTCCCCGATTACTCGAAGATGAGTGGACCGATTTTCAAAATTCTTCTTTTGTCCGAGAGGGTATATTTCACAATTGGTCCCATAGTAAGAGAGATCAGGATCTGATGATGGAATCCTGGAGAAATCGAGGGCAACCCTCAAATTTGAAAGGCACTGATGCGGTTTTTTCGCATAATAACGCAATTGGGAGATCTGTATCTGACTATCATCTCATTTTATTAACCGACTGCAAAAAAAGAGGAGGTTCTTAATACGTATGTTCCTCAGATTACTCGAAGATTGGAAAACCGATTTTAAAAAAAACTTTTTTAATCGTTGGAGTTACACAAAGATAATTACTGTAGGATTATTTATCTTAAATAGTTCTAAATAAAAGTCTGCGACAGCATATATCTATCTTTTATGTGTAAGTCACTATGACCAACATAGTGAACGCGGACGAAGTCGGGGGTAACAGCTAGTTGTTTGTAGTCGAGTTGTAGGACAGGGGCACAAGCGTGTGACTGTATAATGGTGTCTTAACAATAGGTTCCCAAATCCCTCTGCCTATCCTGTCATGTGCGAGATACATCCTAAGTAAATAATTGACAGTAAAAGTAATAACAGATGATTATTTGAGCGGAATATCTTAAAATATGAATATATAATATATTTCTAAATTTAAAGTATACAGAGAGTTAAAAAATATACTACAAATAAACTAATATTGGAGATTCGTCGTGATGCACGGCCACTGTATACGCGACAGGATGTGGGTTCGATTCCCACTTGGGGAAGTGAAATATTTAGTATTTTCATTTTCTCACTCTGGTGACAAGGCAAAGCACGTCATTGAGTTCCGCAACTTAAACACATGAAACACATTAATGTTTCTAAAGTATATTTTATATAAAGACTTATCTCATAGACTCATTTAGACAAAACAAATACATCAAAATGAAGTATAACACTAAAATTTATAAAACTAATTTTTGAAAATATTATAATTAGCATATTTTTCCTAAGTGTACAAGCCCTATCACTAAAATATCATAGGGAGAAATAAAAATTCAATCCTATGTTACCAGTAGGACACTGTGCATAACAGCTTCAATGAATAAGATAATCAGCCCAATGAGGTAATTTTTTTTACCTAATAATTTAAGGCATATTGCATTTAAACTGCTAATGGAACAAGTGCAATAATACATATATTGTTACAATTCTTAATAATAATATTGTACTTAAGCAAGAAGGATTTGAACCCGTACCTCTTGGTATTGGTCCGAAAAAAATTGTAAAAAATAATCACTTTTTATAGTTTACTGGTAAAATATTTATAAATCTTAAGCTATTAATAAAATGAAAAATTGTAATAATTATCATACAGAAAACACAATAGATATGTATTTTTTTTGAGATTACTACATTTTATCTCACATATAGCACTGTAGACTTCAGTCACTTTACACACTAATTTGAGACACTATGGTAAGTGACAGATCTCAATGACAAGTTCTGTCTTCTACAAACGGAGTAAAATAAAATATTTACTTATATGAATATACAGTTGGTGCAACAAACTTACATTAATCTCTTCAGGTACTACCAGCTGCGACGCTATAATCATTTCATGGTCTGTCAATTTGTCCAATGCCAGTGCTTGCTTTCCGCTAAGGCCCGCTCTGCAAGATATCCTTAACACATGCAAGCTCTATACAGTTGCGGTTACTTCAAAATATATATATTTTATGGAAAATATATACAAGTCACAAATAGATACTTTAACAAGTTCAATAACAATTAAATAGACATAATGTAAGAAACACATTACAATTCAGATTATAAGACTAAGCTATTGTATAAAAAGAAAATATTGATATATCATGTCAACATATTAGATTTTTATGTAACAAACATATTTAGTATTTACAAAGGAATAATCAGCGATGTTTTCTTTTTTAATAATTAATAATTCTAATTTGACACCAAGTATAAGGTAACCTGATGCATTAGGTTGTTAGTCAAAAATCAATACTCACTTGCGTAACTGTTCCCGCGCTCTCTCCTCGGCCTTTTTCCTACTCTTGGACGTAGGGTCTATCTGGTTTACTAGCCATTTTATTGAGAAATAAGTTACTGCTGATACAAAGGCAACTCGAATTGCCATTTGGAACACATCGTTCCTCGTGAATGCCGAACCTTCCACCATCATGCCTCACCTCTATATTAAAGGTTTTCTAAAGAAAAACGCAACTGAAATATTTAATTAAACGTGCTTTTACCCTTTTTTTTATGATTCTGTGTCTAATGAAGTAAAATTTCAACAATCACTCGCGAATTGCATTGAGCACTGTGTGAATTTCAAATCAAAGAGTAATACAATGCTTTTTTAGTTTTAATGTTGCTACTGTAATATAAAAAAATAAAGGAAATTCCAGGTCGTTTTCAGAACTATAAAAACAGTGGTCATAGCGGACCACAGACGCGGTAAAATTCGTGTGCCTATGACGTCACATGTGACTTGACTAGTGCTTACTCCGATTTTTTAATACAGCTGACAGACATTGGCGCGCTCACTAAATCGGATCTTACGTTAGCAGTCAAAGTCAAACTTCGTTTCTACTGTTTCGATAATTCGGAAAACGACCCTAATGAATAAATATTAAAAATATTAGTAAAATAATAGACTAATGATCCTTTGCTATTTCCTAAGTATAAAATTACTTTAAAAAATAATAAAAAGAATAATATTAACATATTTGCAAGAGCAACTATGAGGAATGACATTGAAACTCCTGCCAGAACTCCTTAACTTTGAATACTTAACACATATTTAGAACCTTTTTTTTTTCAAAAAAAATCCAAGGCCGTTTTCCGAATTATCAAAACAGCGGTCATAGCGTACCACAGAAACATTAAAATTCGTGTGACTTTGACGTCACATGTGACTTGACTAGTACTTAATGTACTGACGGGTCAGAGCATTAACATAGACGTTCCACGTCAATATCGCTATCGTCACTTTCTCAATTGCAAAAAAAATTTGAAACACAAGCATTTTACCATCTTCATCGGCTACACTACATATTCCACTTATGTTTATATCAAAAAATGCTCTGTTCGGATATGTTTAATTTATTGAATTCGTAGGCACACTCACAAGGGGTCCGATTTATAAATACAGCTGACAGATGTTGGCGCGGTCACTAAATCGGACCCTACCTCAACAGTTAAACGTCGTTTTTACTGTTTTGATAATTTGGAAAACGATGTGGAAAATGATTATTGCACTACACATTAGTCGACTAAAACTGCAAATAACTAACTTAATATAAAAATATAAGTTTATCTATGATCTTTCTATATACTGGTAACAATGTTTTACAAGTCCTTATCCTGTCATTGTCATGTGTTTTAATAACATAAGCCTAACCTTAAATAACCATAAGAGAAAGTTCAAGATTATTTTATTACAGCCGTAATCAAATAAAAGGATATATTTCTTTCTTAGTATAGAGCTTTATTTAAAATGAAAAAGGCAAAAGCACACAATAGGCCACAATTTGTAAACACTCGTAAAATTATTCGTAAACAAAAAAGAAAGCAAAAAAAGGTTCATCGGCAAGAACATTATTTAAAAAAGAAAACTGAAATAAATAATATAAAAAGTAACCCAGGAAAATTTGTAAAAAGGCCAATAGAAAATGATGAAACCCAGATTATAGCTAAGGTAAATATTATATACTGTATTATGAATAAAATGTCAGACCAATTCTTAAATAAAATAATATTTTATCTTAATACAGAAAATAATATTGTTTTTTTTATCTAATGCCACTCTCGAAAATAATTATTGTGTTTTTTATATGTTAATACATATATAAGTATGTATGTAGTGTGTAAAAATGTTACTATTTACAGACTAAGAAAGTTCAACCACAGACTTCAGTTCATGATGTTTTAATAAGGCAAAGACAAAAAGAAATAAAAGAAGCTGAAAAACTAAAATCACAGATGGACAAACAAAGAAAACAAATGTTTGTTAAAGCCAATGAAGATGAAGACAAGATTATTAAGAAACTAGAGAAGCAACTGGGATTGAACAAATCCAAAAATAAAAACAACTATTTCGCTGATGACGGCTTAGATTGTATCCTTTTATATATGCGTATATTGTGTCAAATTAAGAAAGCTACTTTAAAGTGATGAGAGAAAATGGTTGTAGGTTCAATGCTCATTTGAGGGTATTTTTATATTTTTGTTATTCAATCAACTAATAATTAAAGTCAATAAATGTGATAAGTGTGAGTTCAATTCTTACTTATCCTATACTTGTAACATAAAATGTGATGATGATGAAAAGGATTCAGGTTGGTTGCAGAAAATGTCTAGGTGTTTTGTCTCTGTCTACTCTGCCATGTATAAGATACTGTGTAAATCGTTAAAGAAACTGTTCTTTGGATAAAAAAAATTAAATATAAATCCAATTTAAACATAATTATTTCCTTAATATGATTAACAAATAGATTTACTAGAAATTTGTGATAGGGCAACATCTGAGCAAATTGTAGCAGCAGAAAAACATTTAGCCGATGTTGATAAAGATTCAGACTTTGAGGAAGACTTAGCAGCAGTTACTGGCAAAGAAATATCTAAAAAGAAAGACAAAATGAAAAAAGACAAAAAAGATGCACAGATAGATGAAAATTCTGATGTTAATATGGAGAGTGATGATGAAATGATGTCTGACCATAATGAGAGCAATGATTCTAATGAAGAATATGAAGATAATGAAGATTTCAGTGATGATGAGAGTAATGATGAAGCTGAAAGCGATGATAATGATGATAAAAATGATAGTGAAATTGAAGTAAAAGAAGCAACAATAGCAACATCTAAACCTAAATCAAAACTAAAATCTAAAAAGGAAAAAGTTGTATCAGAAAATGATTTAAGCAAAGTGTTCAGTGATGATGAAATTTCACATCTATCTGGAGATGAAGAAATAAGTGGATTTTCAGGTAATGATGATGATATGGAT
>DWMZ01002415.1:0-14159 GCA_018249855.1 Eueides tales michaeli | reverse complement strand
TGTCGGTTCAATACCGACTTGAATAAATCAAATATTTATAATATTTCATTACTTCGTTCTGGTAACAAGGTAATGTGCGGAGTTGAGTTCCACCACTCTACACTCAATGCCACTAATTCGGCGGAGAGTGGAGAACGGGAGGGTGTCTTAATATTAGGTTCCCAAGTTCCCACCGTGTACCCTGCCATGTGCGGGATACAGCTCGAAGCTCAGTACATATATCTATCAGCTTAACTAGAGCGCTTGGACGGATTCCAAGAGGCGCGGGTTCAAATCCTGCTTCGTTCAAATTTTTATACGTTTTTAAATTTAGTATTTTTTCTTTCCTAAGTGTGGAATAACACTTTAAAAATAGTAAAAATATTTAATAAACAGCATTCTCTCTTGCCAAACGATAATTCCAGCGAATTGTCTTTGGGTAGTGGAAATTTGTAAACAACGTCCCTACAGAGATGCTAACAACATAAATAAGTTGTAACAAGCGTATAAAAATTTCAACGTAGCTTGGTGAGAACGAATGGCTTAGTTGGTGAGAGCGCACGGATTCCAAGAGGCGCGGGTTCAAATTCTGCTTTAGTATTTTTCTTTCCTAAGTGTGGAATAACACTTTAAAAATAGTAAAAAAATAACTAAAGAAATGTTCCACAAAGTGGATATCGAACCCGCTAGCACCGGCGTTTACAATCAATTCCCACAAAATCACATCAATTTTAAACTATATTCTACAAAAAACACTATACACATAAGCTACTTCAAGTACAAAACATACTTACTTGAACCATACAGTAATTTAAATAAATAATTAACACAAATTATATATTAAATTAAATTAATATTCTCAAGGAAATACGATTCTTTTTTGATTTTCGTTTTAAAATTGCGGGTTGCAGGTTCGATTCTATTTAGAGGACACAAAACACGGTGTTCAGTTACGTCACTGTGAATTAATATTGTAATATGTCATTGGAGTGTTAACACATACAGGACGTCACTTGTTTTTTTACAGCTTCTACTTCTACAGCAGTTTTGAGTGGCGGAACTAAACGCCGCGCTTTGTCTTTTTACAAGAGCGAATAAATTAAAATATTTTATAAATAAAAAACGTTTACTCATTAGTATTGTTCTGTAGCATTTAAATGATTCTAACATCACGATCGCATTTTAAACTATATACTATAGCTAAAATTCGCAATTTCACTTGAATTGAACTTGGGAACCTAGTGTTAAGACACTCCGTTCTCTTTGCTTAATCTCTTTATCAGAATAGAGAAAGAGAAATAATTAATCTCCACCATTATTTCACTTCACGCAGTATCCCGCAAATAGCAAGATGGGCAGTGAGAATCTGCGAACATACTCCATTTTTCAACAAATTCTTGAATCGTTGCGTGTTGAGTGGCGTAACTAAACACCGCGTTTACGTCGGATCCAGAGCCAGAAACGAAAATATTAAATATTTCTTTCCCCCCAAAAGAGAATAGAATCCATAACTGTATCATTCACAGTTTTACACTTGTGGCACGATTATACAGGAAGATACTATCATATTAACTTAAAACATATAAAAAAAACACCTTGATTTTTTATTTCATATATTTACATAGAGATATTTGAATTTGATTCTTTTGTTTTTGGTCAAATTTTTATAATTAAATATTAGTACAGACGCATATGTGCGTTATTTTCAATACATTAATTCTCTCTCTCTCTCTCTTTCTCAGCTTCACGCTGTCACAGCTGTATCCCGCACATGGCAGGGAACTTGGGAACCTAGTGTTAAGACACTCCGTCCCACTTCCGTTCCCTACTTTTCGCCGAATTTGAGGCATTGCGTATTGAGCGGCGAAGCTCAACGACGCGCTTTTGCCTTGTTACCAGAGCGAAGAAATGAAACATTAAATATTTAAATTATGAATATTAAATATTTAATTTCCTCTCGTGTGTATGAACCCACAACCTGTCGGTTACAGTCACACGCTTGTGCCGCTGCGACACGACAGGCCTCAAGATACAGAGGCGACAGGTACTTTAATGTCAGTATAATAAACTATTTTGTCACAAATCTCTCTATTCTATAAAATACTTTTTTGTTCTGTACGTTATTTTTTATATAATAGTTGTTGACGTAGAAAATTGATATTGATTGATCGAGTGCAAGCTGGAAGAAAAGGTGATCGAGAATATCGTGTATTGTGAGGCACTCGCGTGAGTGTCTGTAATATGAAAAAAAATTATGAAAAAAAAATGTGATTCTTTATGAATTTGGATCAAGATGTAAATAGATTTTTTTTGCTTTTGATAAAGGTGTAGAATTAAGAAGCTGATCGTTATATTTTATTTTTTATTGATGTTTTCATTGATTGATACATGTTTTTTCGTTTAATTTTCGTTTGCATGGGTGAGGGGGTTGGCGAGCGAAGCGAGCAGGGGGCGGAGCCCCCTAGTTTAATAATAAAACTATTCAGAAAGTAAAAGAGAGGCCTGTCGTGGCACAGTGGCACAAACAAGTGATTTTAAATGCTACAGGCTGTAGGTTCAATATTCACTCGAATAAATGAATTTTCAAATATTTAATGTTCTCATTTGCCGTTGTAACAAGACGGCGTCGAGTTCCGCCACTCAACACGCCATGCCTCAAACTCGGCGGAAAGTGGGCAACGGAAGTGGAACGGAGTATCTTAACTCTAGGTGCCCGGGTTCCCTCTGCTTACCCTGCCTTGTGCGGGATACAGCGTAAAGCTTAAAAAAAATATATATATGTGATAATTAATTTCATCATGTGAGGATCGAACACCTGTTGTTTACAGTCGCATATTTATATCACTGCACCACAACAGACCTCAATAAACAATGAAAATATACTATTTTACAATATCTATAGCAATTGCCGATTGAAAAATAATGTTTTTATGGTACACTCATCCACACAAGCAAAGCCATAGACAAAAGGTAGTGTTTAAATAACTAAAATGTGCTGAGATTTGTTTCCACATAAATGAATACCGCATTTAATTATACACTTTAAAATATAATTGTTCATTGAAAGTCGGTGTATGAGAACAGATTATTTTCAAACAACAAGGCACATTTTTTTGAATCATAATTAAGAATATAATTTTTTAAAGACACCCATGATTTTTTTTTTGCAGAGGTAATTCGGGAACCTTGTGTTAAGACACTCCGTTCCCCACTTTCCGCCAAATTTGAGGCATTGCGAGTTGAGTGGCAGAAATCTAAACCGTGTTTTGCCTTATTGCCACGGGGAAGAAATGAAACATTAAATACATAGAACCCAGAACCTGTCAGTTACAGCCACACGCTTGTGCTGCTGTGCCACAACAGGCCTCTTATGAAATAAAATACTAGTTTGAAACTGGTTTCTTAATTTTCGAGCTACCATGCCACAGTCAGACATACATATACATACATACATTTCAAAATAATTATACCATGTTTAAGAAATCTAAATAATTTTATTATTTTAATTTTAATTTAGTGCTAACTGAGATTTGTGCGTTGTAGGAAAAATAAATAATTTATATATTATGCAGCAGATAATGAGTCAACATTTTTTTATCTGAATCTAATATTGGGCCATTTTTAACAAGGTATGTTGTGTATCAACATTTAACTTTATCTAAGATTATTATTAAATAATCTTAATTGATAACACATAATAATTAGGTTTCTTAATATTAGATTTTCGACAATGTGAGTATATTGTATGTATAATTATTAGTATAAATATAAAAATAAATATATTTTCATAAACTTAAGTAAATATAAATATTCTAAAAGAAAAAATATTACTACAGTTACAATATCTATTCAAAAGATTCAATCAATAACATATTATTAGAAAGTGCGACCTAAATTTGAATTAAGAACTAGTCTAGTAGACACTTTTACCTATACTTTAATAATTCTAATTCTTTAGAAACGTAATTAACAAACAAAATAACCTTCAAAATTGAAAAAAAAATCGCCAAAACCACTCATAAACAAGATCAAAGGTTACTTTTATTGAATAAACAATCATACAAGATAATTTTATAACATGCTTAAGTATGAATACTTTCAGTAACTTGTAATTCATCGTATTAAAGATATTTTTAATATGTTTAAAAGTAAACTTACCCGCCATTGCGTTAAATCAAAGAGTCACGTAGTCTTTGCCGTAGATATATATATATATATATATAAATTTAAATTAGTTTTAATTTAAGTAATTATAATGAGAAAACTCAAGGCAGCAGAACGATCACTGTCATTACTAACTACCGAATGGAAGTGTCAACGTCAAGTGAAATAGGGATGTGCGTATGGAAATGTTTTTTTTTAAGTTACACACTTGCGTTTTTTTTTTTTAAAAGAATAAATAAAAAATAATCTTTAGCATAGTTGTTATTTGAAAGTGGAAATGAAAACACTACAGTAAAATGAGAAAGACACTTAATTTTATGAAGTCTTAATATATAAGATCAAGGTTTACTTCCTAATTTCTAAAGTAATATCATGGAATATATGCCATGTATCTAAGTTCTGAGTAAATATTAATAAAAATATCGTATTATCTATGTAATATATATATATATATATATACATATATATATATATATATATATATATATATATATATATATATATATATATATATATATATATATATATATATATATATATATATATATATATATATATATATATGAATTTACATTTTGTATTATATTTTGTAAAATACGATTAATTGGCATCTTAGTATTACTATGATTACTAAATCTTACTTCCTTATTCTCTTCCCAAAATTTATTATCTTAAATTTATTATCTTATTTTTATACAGTCCATTGTCTTGATGTATTATAATGATTGTGCACACATGCTATTTTTTTCGCTTCACACTATATTCTGAAGAGATAGAAGAGTTAATACAACCCTTTTCCATCCCCAACTCCCCTTCTCACTTTCCGCCAAAACGTAATGGTGCAATATGCCTTGTTACCAGAGCGTAGAGATGAAAATATTAAATAATTCATTTTCTAGAGCGAGGATAGAAATGACAATCTGCAGTTCTACATTTCTTACTTTGCGCCACGATTTTTTTTTATTAAATTAATTTAGAGTCCCTTATCTAAATAGATAAATGCTTATATTGTTACATAAAAGAAATTTTGAGAGATTTGATCATATTTTATTTCTATAGTTATTACTGCTTTCGCTTTCTGTATTTTTTAACAAATACTTGTAAATTATTTAATGATATACAAGAATTATTATTATCTTTATAAACAGTTAACTAAGCTAATTACGTGTTTATTTATGCGTCAATTAAGTAAATCCGACATAGATAGAACATTTAGGCCAATCGTGCCTCTATATCGCTTTCCATCGTGTTCGCCTGAACGTTCGTTTGAGGCAGAATGAGACAATGTGTCATATTTTTTTGTACATACAACCAGCGTTTAAATATTTATAAGACGTTATCATATTAAAAAACAACTATAATAAGATTATAAGAAATAAAAATAGATTAAAAAACACTGCACTTGCATAATGTACACGAAATTAAAATCTCGAATATGTTTTTTCTTTAAAAAAACACAATATTAAATAAAGCAAAGTAGTAAATAATATTGTTAATTTGTAGTGTTTGTTAAAAACTTACAATTAAATTGCTATTAAATAAAAAATACCACGATTTAAATTGCAATTTTCAAAATTTACTATTTAATTAAAAAAACTATAATAAACTCAAGTAATGAAGTACATTATGTTCCCCCTACATATCATACAAGAAAAACGTAAAAGTTTTTTTATCAAAAACAACGGACGTTTAAAAAACGATGGTTTGAACTGGCTCTAAATTCAAATTTTACTTATAGATAATAAAAAAAAGATATATTACTACGCTATTCAATCATGATAAGTTTAAAAATACATTTTAATAAATATCATATCGTTATATAAGTATCGTATTTATTTTATTTCTTAAAATGAAAATAGAATTATAATAATATTGCAGTTGCAGTTTACAAAATAAAACGAAACATATTTCCGTCATTCAATTCGTTTGTTAGCTAATAAGCTAAAGTGAAGCTAAAGTGAAGCTAAGGTGAAGCTAAAGTGAAGCTAAAGTGAAGCTAAAGTGAAGCTAAAGTGAAGCTAAAGTGAAGCTAAAGTGAAGCTATAAAGTTCGCATCTTTACGCGAGTGAATTGCGATGAGGGCAAAGGGAACTTGGGAACCTAATAACGTTCCCCACTTTCTGCCAAATATGAGGCAGTGTTGAAACTCAACGCCGCGCCTTGCCTCGTTATCGTGGAGAAAAGTAGGGAACGCTTAACTTGTTAACAATTTTATTACAATTTAACATTAAACTATTTCTTTTTGCATCTGTAATATATATATATATATATATATATATATATATATATATATATATATATATATATATATATATATATATATATATATATATATATATATATATATATATATATATATATATATATATATATATATAAAACATCTATAATAATAAATATATCGTACATAATTTCTAAAGAGACTCAAACTCATATCTTCTGTTGTTTTTCAACATCACCACTGAACCATCCTTACCAAGTGAGATAACCTTTTCATACTAGATATAGCATAAAATGAAAATATTTATTCTGTATTATAATTTTATTATGACTTTATTTAGCAAGCTATGGGAGTATTGACAAGTAATGTTTAATTTTTTATTTAAATATGTTTATATATATATATATATATATATATATATATATATATATATATATATATATATATATATATATATATATATATATATATATATAATTATTTAAGTGTGTATTAAAATTAATATTTAAATGCTAGTGTTAGTGAATTTGAATGGTATTGTTAATTTTTATTTATATTACAATCGATGTTAACATAACCTACATTTTTAAGTTAGATTTTAAATTTGAAATATATACCGTATATATAATTAGGTACATATAAAAGTCATTGTTTATTCACTAATTAATATACAACGCAGTCTAAGTATGTAGTCAGTGAAATAATATTTGCCATATACATATATAGATGGTTATATTTTAAGCATTATTTTATTTTAACTTAACTATAAAGAGACTGATCTATACAAAGGGATGAGCCAGTTTTTTTTAATACAACAGAAAACGCTGACCAGCACTATCTATATGGCATATTTAGAAGCTTCATGTCATACGTAACACATTTCTTTTGAAATAATCATGGGGTTAGTGATATAGCGGATAAATCTCAAGAGCATTGCCTGGTATGGTAACGGTATGGCAGAATGTCGTGACGTAGGAGTAGCAAGGGAGATAATGAAAATTAGAGTAGAGTTGAGAGCAGAACTTGGTGATAAATACTGGGACTCATGCCAGCCAAGAGAAGAGAAGTATAGCAGCACTAAATGAACTCTTGTTTCTGAACTCTTGTTCAGATTATCTACGGGAACTGAACTTCACGCTATCCTTAGCGTAGTAGGCGGAAAGAATAGAGCGTCAAACGCTACGGCCTCGGAATACCTCTTTCGCCTCGTCCACTGTCACCAACTTCTTCATACATGTCCTCCGGGAGTCCTCGTGCTTTTTACGTGACCCTCCTTCAGTATTGTAGATATTGTGTTTTCGAAGGTCAACCGAGGTCTCCCCCTCCCTCTCTTTCCACTCACTTTTCTTTCATAAATGTTTTTTACCATACTTTCATCATTCGCTTGACGTGCCCAAACCACCTGAGCACATTATTTTTCATTCTCACTGTGACATCCACGTTAGTACCTACCATTTTGTATCTCCTCATTGGATATGCGATCAGCTAAACTGACTCCGCATATCCTACGAAGAGATCGCATCTCTACAGTATTCATCTTTCTTACATTCTTCTTCTGTAATACCCACGTTTCACTGCCGTATAACAGCGTTCGTACCAATACTGCATTGCGTACGACTGACGCTTCATCACGCTTTTCCACATCCATTTCATATCTTACGTCTCTCCTAAACATACTTCTCAGATAAACTACTCCATTTAGTTGTTCTAATCTGAAAACATTAAATATTTACTTTGAAGATATTAAACAATTCCTTTCCTCAAGTGGTGATCGAACCGACAACCTGTTACCTGGTTACAGAAACTGAATTTCTTATAATTATAGCTTTCAAAACATGGCCAAGACATCAGAACCAATTCTACAAAGTGTCAAGTAACTCTATATGTTTTTGGGTCAAATCGTCTACATGCGCCACAGTGGGTCTGACTGACACGCCTGACGAATATTGTGCGTATAATGTAAGTAGAATTTTACATTTTTTTTATTTAATCAGAGAGAATAGAGTCCACATTAGATTAAATCTGAGATTAACTGCTTTTTTGGAATCTGTACTTATAATAAATCAGTATCTGATCGCTGTCTGTACATGGAAGATATATTAAATAATATCTTATAGGGGACGTTTATTAATACTACATTTAAAAACGTATAAAAATGTGAACAAAGCAAGATCTGAACCCGCGCCTCTTGGAAACCGTCCAAGCACTCTGACCAACTAAGCCATTCGTTCTCACCAAGCTCGAAATTACGATACGCTTGTTACAACGTTATTTATGTTGTTAGCATCTCTGTAGGGATGATTTTTACAAATCTCCGCTACCCAAAGACAATTCTTTAGAATTATCGTTTGGCAACAGAGAATGCTATTTATTAAATATTTTTACTATATTTAAAGTGTTATTCCACACATAGGAAACAAAAATACTAAATTTACTTTTTTTTTCAACACTTTCAACACTTTAAATATAATAAAAAACACGTTTATTAATGTTATAGATCTTAAAAAAAGGATTTTGAAATGTTTCGTCTGTTTGTCTGTGCCTTTGTTTGTGCATCAGTCAGAAACGGGTAATGAAATTGTTTTTTTTTTATCTCTTATCTTTACTCTGTATCCCACACAAGGCAGGGTAGGCAGAGGGAACACGGGAACCTAGTGTTAAGACACTCCGTTCCACTTCCATTCCCCACTTTCCGCTGAATTTGAGACATTGCGCGTTGAGTGGCGTAACTCAACGCCGCGCTTTGCCTTATGTACGAAGTAATGAAACATTAAATATTTAAATTGAAAATATTAAATATTTCATTTCCTCGACTGGGGATCGCACCCAGAACCTGTCAGTTACAGTCACACGCTTGTGCCGCTGCGCCACGACAGGCCTCGAAATTTAAATGCAGTTGTCATAACTATTATAATTGGTTATCTACCTTCAATATTTAGTGTTTGTTTAATTCAAATCGGTTAGTAAATAAACAAGTTACGTCAATTGAAAATAATGAATGCGGCTACAAATGTTTTTTTTAATTTAGCTCAAAATTTGTTTGCATTTGTTTGTATCTTCAAATTGATTGTGTTATTAGAACAAAAAAGTAATTGAGATTAGTAAAAATAATAGTATATTTAAAGCGGACGAAGCCTAGGACGGGTCGCTGTTTAACAATAAAGTACCACAGATCAAAAATTAATATTATTCAGCTCCACGCTCCATATCACATATTCAGGAACAGAGGCCGTTTTCCAAATTGCCAAAACGCCAGTAATAACGACGTTTCAACTGCTAACATGGGGTCCGTTCTAGTGAGCGCGCCAACATCTATCAACTATATTAGTAATTCGGACTCTTTGTGAGTGTGCTTACGAATTCAATAAATTAAACATAACCGAACAGAGCATTTTTTTATATAAATATGAGCGAAGTACGTAGTGTAGACGATGAAGATGGTAAAATGCTTGTATTTCAAGTATTTTTAGCAATAAAGTGACGATAGTTACATTGCCGTGAAACGTCAAAATAACGTCAATGCTCACGATGTTAACGCCCCGACCCGTTAGTACTGTAAGCAATAGTCAAGTCATATGCCACCACTCTCTCACTCACTCAGCTTCACGCTGTATCCCGCACATGGCAAGGCAGGCAGAGGGAACTTAGGAACCTAGTGTTAAGACACTCCGTTCCATTTCTGTTCCCCACTTTATGCCAAATTTGAGGCATTGCGTGTTGAGTGGCGGAACTCAACGCCGCGCTTTTGCCTTATTACCAGAGCGAAGAAATGAAACATTAAATATTTAAATTGAAAATATTAAATATTTAATTTCCTCGAGTGTGTATGAACCCACAACCTGTCGGTTACAGTCACACGCTTGTGCCGTTGCGCCACGACATGCCAGTTCACTAAAGTTACTGCCTCAGAAATGTTAAGTACATATACTCTTTGATCTTTAATCTGTAGTATATTATCCAAAGTCAGTAACCAGAATTCAGTATCTCATAACCAGCGATCTGTGATTCGCCTTATGTTATGTGATCCGGTTTCCATGACCTACTTTAGTGTCTGCAGAGAGACGAACGAGCTCGGACAGTAAAAATAATTGTAAACATTTAAAAGCCTTTTGAATCTACATTTGGACTGAAGTCCAAGGCTCTGCTCCAAAGCTCTTCAATTTACAAATGCCAAATCGTTTCTTCTCTTCTTTTAGCTTGTACTCACGTAATGCTTAATCATGTCTTCTCTTCTTTTAGCTTCATTTAGAGCAAAATAATTGTAGTTTGAAGGCAGATTGCTCTCCTCTCTGCTCTATCACCACGCCACACATATTGCCCAGGGGAGAATTCAAAAAATTCTGGATAACATGGAACAATGGAAGGATAAACTTTGGAGAGGAACAAAAGACGATTATTTCATACCAATGTTCTGTTGATCATTTGAAGTATATCACTTTTTATGCGACAAGTGGAATACGATGTGTGGAATGGAAGTGCTATTGTAAGTTATTATTTGATTAATTAAATTTCAAATGGGATTTCTCCCTGATTCGGCCTTGGCCTGCCTTATTGATATCATCTAAAAATAATACAACTGCACTACATGTTACTTTCCTACATTTCCACGATACGATACGAAAGCTTCCCTTCTTCCCCTAATCTTTCTTCTGCTTTCTTCTTTTCCCTCCTTTCACATCTAATGCTTAAACGCTAGTTACGTATTATGGTTGTTAGGTCTTTTGGATAGAGAGAGAACTCCTGTGATTTATAGATGAGAATGTTATTAATCATTATATCATAGACAGGTATAAAAGAAAATGAAATATTTAATATTTTCAATTTAAATATTTAATGTTTCATTTCTTCGCTCTGGTAATAAGGCAAAGTGCGGCGTTGAGTTCCGCCACTCAACACGCAATGCCTCAAAATCGGTGGAAAGTGGGAAGGGAAGTGGAACGGAGTGTCTTAACACTAGGTTCCCGGGTTCCCTCTGCCCACGCAAACTCGTGCGTGATACAGCGTGAAGCTAAAAAAAAAAGGTATAAAATGTACATGTAAAAGTATGTATGAGGCCTATCGTGGCGCAGGGGCATAAGCATATGGCCGTTGATTGGATTCGATCCACACTCGAGGTAATAAAATATTTAATATGTATATTTCTTCTCTCTGGTAACAAGGCAAAGCGCGTAGAGTTCCGCCACTCAACACGCAATGCCTTAAATTCGGCGGAGAGTACAACGTAACGGAATCTTTTAACATTACGTTACCAAGTTCCTAAATTTAAAAATGTATAAAAATTTGAACGAAGCAGGATTTGAACCCGCGCCTCTTGGAATCCGTCCAAGCGCTCTGACCACTAAGCCATTCGTTCTCACCAAGCTCCGTCGAAATTTTTATACGCTTGTTACAACGTTATTTATGTTGTTAGCATCTCTGTAGGGACGATTTTTACAAATTTCCGCTACACAAAGACAATTCGTTAGAATTATCGTTTTGGCAAAAGAGAATGCTATTTATTTAATATTTTTACTATCCTTAAATTGTTATTCCACACTTAGAGAACAATGGAATCCAAGAGGCGCGAATTCAAATCCTGCTTCGTTCAAATTTGTATACGTTTTTAAATTTAGTATTTATCTTTCCTAAGTGTGGAATAACACTTTAAAAATAGTAAAAATACCAAATTTCTTCTGCCTACCCTGTCATTTGCAAGATACAGCGTGAAACCCACAAAACATAAAAGGCCATTGCCATTTGTTTTAGTGCCACCACTTATAGAACCTTTACCAATAAAAGAAATCCACGGCGGAGAGCTCAAATGGGTGGAAATGGAGGAAGATCAGGAAGACCTTCCGGAAGACGCTTTAATAGGAGGATATGAACAAGACTTCCTTTACATCATGAGGACTGAGTGTAGTGCCTCTCTTTTGCCAGGGAAGTATCTTCCAAGTTTGGGAGTAGGCTATGTGGCTTTCAGGAGTTATAGCTTAGAATGTATGCCTAGGGTAAGTCCTCTGTATAAATAGTTAATATTGTAAATGTAAAACTTTGTGATGCGTGTTTTTCTTTCAACTATGTATTGAACGGATTTATGTTTACACTAGCGACCAGACCGTGGCTTCGCCCGCTTAAATTACACCATTTTATTTAATAATCTCGACCACTCTCATGTTCTAATAAAGAATTTTTAAAAACAATCTATTAAAAAGTAAAATTACTACATTAAACACACAAATTTCAGCTGAATAAATAAAAAATTTGGGCCAATTTTGTCGAACTAAGCATTTTTTTTAGCTTCACACTGTATCCCGCACAAGGCAGGGTAGGCAGAGGGAACCGGGGAACCTAGTGTTAAGACACTCCAGTTCCACTTCCGTTCCCCACTTTCCGCCGAATTTGTGGCATTGCGTGTAGAGTGGCGGAACTCAACGCCGCATTTTGGCTTATTACCAGAGCGAAGAAATGAAACATTAAATATTTAAATTGAAAATATTAAATATTTCATTTCCTCAAGTGGGGATCGAACCTGTCGGTTACAGCCACACGCTTGTGCCGTTGCGCCACGACAGGCCTCTGTATTTATCAACAAATTTTAATACAACAAACACTATATGTTGAAGGAAGGTTGACAAAATATAATAGTGAAAACTGCATTTAAATCTCGTTACCTGTTCTGAGAGAAGAGAACAGACATACAGACAAAAAATTAAGTATAGCACTAATTTAGGACCTAACATAAATATAGATCCTCTATAAGATTTTTTCAATATACCTCCTATATCCGTTACATATATTTAAAGTTTATTTCAATTACGTAACTCAACGCCGCACTTTGCCTTGTTGCAAGAATTAAGAAATGAATACAATAAATATTTAATTTGACCTTTACTCCAGTACTTTTACCCGGATTGAACCCGTACTCCACGAAATACCTCAAAATATATAACAAACAAATTTCCCAGGATATATTATGCGGCTACAATTGCACTTGGGTCCCCGTTAACGGTAACAAACTGCCTCTTGGAGCTGTAGACGGAGGTTATACAGAGGACAATGAAATACTTTACATAGGCAGGGCACATCATGAAGGCCATTTAATTATTGGAAAAGTTCAACCATCTACAAAATTATGTTACTTTCCATATAATAATATGATAGAAACAGCCAGATTTTACGAGGTATTAGTACGGCCATTTAAGGAAATTGTAAATGTCGTTAGTATCGCAGCTCGAGAATATTGTAATGAGGAAGAAGATGAATAATTAATGGACTGTGGTTAAGAATATATATTTTTTTACTGTGTGCAGTTCTTTTGTTTTATTGTCACTCAAATAATATTAAGTTAAAACAATAGCTTCGTTAATAGTATCAAAAATAAATTGCAATTTATATGAAGAAACATCCCGAGCCTGGCAGAAGCGTGTGACAGTAAACGATTGCCAATCGAGGAAATGAAAGGTTTAATATTTTAAAATGAAATATATAATGCTTTCATTGCTTCACTCTGGTAACAAGGCAAAGCGTAGTGTTAAGTACAGCCTCTCAGCACTAAATGCCTCAAATTAGGCGGTAACAGAACGGTTTCTCTGACACTAGGTTCCCAAGTTCATTTTGGTTACCCTGGCATGTGCGGGACACAACGGAAAGCTAAAAAATATTTTAAATGAAACGCTTTTAAACGGATTCATCGCGTATATTGATTTTTACACATTTTTGGAAACCCGACGTTTCGAACACTTTACAGTAGTCCGTGGTCACGGGTAGACTGAGGTGGCATTCGTCTGACAGTTGATACAATTATTATATCAAACTA
>DWMZ01002414.1:0-14160 GCA_018249855.1 Eueides tales michaeli | reverse complement strand
ATGCCTTGTTGTTTGCGGAAATATTTTAATGAAGCAGATCGCGTCTCGAACACGCATCACTTGACAGAAACTACTGTGCAACGCTCATTTACGATGCAAAGATGGTGGTACACTTGGTTTAGAGAATATATTGATAATTGTATAAGTTTATGGCACAGTGGCACATTGTCTCACTGTCTGACTCTACCGTTTAATATGCTATAGTTGTAGAGTCGATTCTCGGGTTGGGGGGGCGAGTGAGGTTTTTGACGGTGTTGAGTTACGCCACTTAATATGCAATGTCTCTAAAATGTTGACAAGAGGTAGGGAACGGGGTACCCTTCAGATTTTCTCTACCTACGCAAATTTAGGGAATATTTATATTTTTTTTATTTTTTACAAATCTCTCATTAATGTGTTAGATAATGCAATATGTTATTTTGGAGTCTGCATGACATTTTTTTATATATTTTATGTGGCATCATGACAGGCGTCATGACAGGTGTTCTGACACTATTTTCAACTTTTCTATTCTACCTGTAGATATTGCGTGTTAAACTCTTGAAGAACACAGCCTACTTGACCAAGAGAAAAAGCAAATGTTTTTTTATTTGTCAAAAGTTGTTTTAGATCTGAACGAAGCACTATTGTATGGAGTCTGACACAATTCAAATTACATTAAATGTCTTTTTTCTTCTGAATCTATAACGTATTGTTTTTTAAGCAGTTATAAGGGAAAATGCGTGAAGCTACTTCTTTTATAAGCAACGAAAGTAAATTTTTTTTTCTATATTTATTTATTCAAAATATAATTAAATAAATTTTATTTTTTATATAATAATAATAATACTTTATTGCACATAACATAATTAAATTTTTTACATAAATATGAAACTTAAATTAACATATTATGTGCAATGGCGGCCTTATCGAGATCACTACAAGTGATCTCTTACAGGCAACCATTAAAAATACAGGATTTTAGGCAAAGTACAATGAAGAAGTTTTTATATCTTTATATTAATATTATTTCCTTTACCCAGTGCATCCACAACTCAACTCCTCTTTAACTGTTGTGGTCGTTTTTTCACAATGTAACGCCAGCAATGGCCACTTAAAGTTTTTGCCACATTTTTTATAGCAATATCTCATAACTGTTAGATAACGCAAAAAGTTAATTTAAACTTATTTATTGTTGAATATATACGTAATTGAGTACGAAATTTTAACTGTGTCGCAAAACTGTGCATTGTGAGATGGAATCGACCTCATCGTAATGGTTATATATAAATAACTAACGACCCACACGCGGCTTCGCCCGCTTATGTTTTATATGGCAATCGGTTCAGCAGTTTTTGCGTGAACATAGAACAACAAAGACATCTATCTATCTTCACATACTTTTATATTTTTTTTATTACTAGTAGGATATTAATATTTAATAAAGAGCGTTCTCTCTTGCCGGATGACAATTCTATATTATCTTTCTGGTGGCGGAAATATGTAAGAATGTCTCTTACGGTGTGATACAACACTTTAAAAATAGTAAAAATATTTAATAAATAGCATTCTCTCTTGCCAAACGATAATTCTAAATGAATTGTCTTTGGGTAGCGGAAATTTGTAAAAATCGTCCCAACAGAGATGCTAACAACATAAATAACGTTGTAACAAGAGTATAAGAATTTCGACGGAGCTTGGTGAGAAAGAATGGCTTAGTTGGTCAGAGCGCTTAGACAGATTCCAAGAGGTGCGGAAAATATCACCAGAATTCGATAGAGAGTGGAGAACGGAGATGTCTCGACACTAGATTCTCTCTGTCGTAGCAGGAGTGTTTGCTCAATGTGGGATTCAGTGGGAAGCTACCTAAGTACCTACTTAACTTTTTAAAATGCCTGTAGGCTATTCAAAAAAATTACCATATATATGAAAGGAATAATAACCATAAAAGGAAAGTTTATTCTTATTGTCTAAACACTACGAAACTTCTCAAGATGAATGGTGATGAAAATATGCGACAGCATGGTAGGCAGAGGGATCCTGGGAGGAGTAGTGCTAGTTTCTCTGTTTTCTCCTTTCTGCCCAATTTTTATAGACATTTCAAGTTGAGTGGCGTAACTAAGAACGGAAATGAAAATTTATATATAACTATTCCCCCGATAGTGTATCGAACAGGTAGCTTTCGATCAGACATTGAAGCACGGGGCCATGGCGGCCTCGAGTGAATCATAGTTGCACTAATATTTACCAATACTACGGTCTACGTGATTACTTTCACAGCAGCTATCTTATTATGTTGGTATGAGATACTGGCTTGCCCTAGTTTAATGCAGGTCTTTTTTTTCTTATTATTCATTCTGTATCCCGCCTATAGCAGGATAGGCGGAGGTAATTTAGTGTTAAAACACTCCGTTTCTCACATACAGAATAATTTTCATTGAGTGGCGTAATTTAACACCGCATTTCGTCGTTATTAGAGCGGGGATATGAAAATAATGCAATTTCTTAGTGAAAATTGTATTAGTTTATGTCGCATGTACAGTTACACGCTTGTACCACTGCGGCTCAACTATTTTATGAACCATATATATATATATATATATATATATATATATATATATATATATATATATATATATATATATATATATATATATATATATATATATATATATATATATATATATATATATATATATATATATATATAAAAGGTTAATTCCTATGGTATCAAACCCACAACCCTTTGAGTTTACAGTAGCACGCTTCTGGCCCAGCGCCACTACAGGCCTCAAATTATAATTATTACGTATTATAGAGCTTTAAAAGGTAAACGTTAATGTTGTTCCTATATACAAATCCCAATTGAATTGTGTGTTATATATATTATATAAAAATAACAAAAACAATACCTAAGAAAATACAATTATGAAAGGGCCATTGTTCTTATGTACCTGTTCTGTAGACGTTATGTCAGGCGATTGTCTAATACATACATATTCACTCAGCTTCACGCTGTAGGGAACTTGGGAACCTAGTGTTGAGACACTCCGTTCCACTTCCGTTCCCCACTTCGCCAAAGTTGGATTCACGTGTTGAATAGCGGAACTAAACGCCGCGCTTTGCCTTGTGACCAGAGCGAAGCGAATATATAGTAATAATAGACCGCCTATATATGTATGTAAAATCGATCTAATCTGACTTCCTAGTTGGGAGCGAGGCGATTGACCTCTCTAGATACGGCTAAAAGGATTCGCCGTAAACGCTGAAGTGGGTATTGTTAACGATACCTGCTATACTTCTACTATACTTGAAGATTTTTTTTTGGTTTCACGCTGTATCCCGCACGTGCTAGCGTAGCCAGAGGGAACTTGGTAAGGGAAAAGAAAGTGTTAAGACACGTCACTCTGTTTCTTACTTTTCGTCAAAAGTAGAAAGAAAGTAAGGAAAATTTGCGTTGCATTACGATTTACGTGGCGGAGCTCAACGCCGCGCCTTGCTTTGTTACCAAAGCGAAGTAATGTATTGCATTTCCTCGAGTGGAAATCGTACCCACGACCTGTCGCTTTGTGCCTCTGCGCCATGACAGGCCTCAAAATTAAAATTATAAACTGTATAAAGTTTTTTTTACTAACTTTAACGCAAGGCTTCGCCCGCGTGGTCGATGGAGATTCTTTATGTACTCAGTACAAATTATATTTATATATATTTTTAACTTAATGCCTGAAGGTGTATATATATATTTGGGATACCAAAGTGAACCTGGTGCTAGTCGGTTGGCATATTGGCTGTTGAATGGAGGAATTCAATGATGCGTTTGAATTGTTACCAGGACGAGAAATCAATGAGTTTTTTTTTTCTCTTTCTGATATCTCCGCGAGAAAATTTAATCCGTTAAAAATATTATAATATGACATATCCAAAATGTAAAATAATATTAAATTTATTTTTTTTTGTAGGCGTTATTTCTTCTTGTGCCTTTAAAATAGTGAATTGGGAACGGAGAGTTCCCATTGATGGCGACATTTGATTCCCAGGTTCCCCCCTGCCATGATATGTGCGGGGTACAGCATGAAGCTAAAAAAAATACAATACTAAAAATAAATACTGTGTAAAACAAAACAAAATAGAAAATCAGTTAATATACCATAATGTCAAGAGACAAAAATGTTACCCTATTTTTATAATATTTTTCCTCACCGATGGTTATCTATGGTATGGGTTTTTTTCACTTTATTAACCAATTACGGTCGGTATTTCCGGCTTTTATTGATTTTTCCTTTAAACGTGGTAAATATTTATATAAATAGGGCTGTGCTTGGAGTATCTCACAGGATTAAATTCTAAACGAGGTCAACCGACAAAGCACTAAAGTCGTTGACGTAGCCTAAATTAGCATGCTAAACTGCCAGAATAGATAATTATTAGGAAAAACTCATTCTGAAACGAAGACTGATTAGAATTTTGGATTTTTTTCTACTTTTAGTTTTATTTATTCTCGATTGAACAGTGTACAATTGTCCAGAAAGACTTTAAAGCGGCCACAACTTGTCGACTGTAGTAGTGTCATAGACAATTTAGTCTATAAATTTCTTAAACAAATTGTTATCTAGTTAAGAATAAGTACCCTATCATATTCAGGATACAGCGTGAAGCTGGTAAAAATACATATTTAAAAAAAATCTTGAATATTATCAAATCAAGCTATTAAAGAGGTGGTTAAGTAAGATATAAACAATAAATCACCTTATATGTGGGAGAACTATTAGATTAAATAATATTAATAGAGATAATTTAACAAAACAATGTATGTGCATCTGTTCAATTGAATCTCAACAATGTTTCCACCCACGCACCGACAGACGAGACATTGATTTATGTATTAATAAAATTTATATTAATATGCCCTTGACCCCAAAAAACACCTAATATATATTCCTATTTTAAATAGTACTTTTAATGTTATCTTAAGTATGATGTATTATATTGTGTGTGTTTTATGGGACACGGCAGTATAGACAGGGGGAACCTGGGAACCTAGATTTAGACACTAAGCTCCGGTTCCCGTTTGCCGCTGAATTTGAGAAATTGCATGTTGAATGGTGAATGACCCCGCTTTGTCTTGTTACCAGAGCAACGAAATGAAAACATTAAGTATTAAATTTAAAAATATTAAATATTTCATTTCTTCGAGTGTGTGTCGAAACCACAACCTTTTGCATTTAAACACACTTTTATGCCTTTGCGTCACAAGAGAAACCCTTTTCAACTATTTAATACTTGTGAATTTATTTGAGGCTTGTCGTGACGCAGGGACACAGGCGTGTGACTATAAACTACAGGTTGTGGGTTCAATTCCTACTCGAAGAAATGATATATTTAAGATTTCCAAATTAAATATGTAATGTTTCATTACTTTGCTATGGTAATAAGGCAAAAATTGGCGTTGAGTTCCGCTACACAACACGCAATGCCTCAAATTCGGCGAAAAGTGGGGAACGGAAGTGGGACGGAATGTCTTAACACTAGGTTCCCAAGTTCCCTCTGCCTGCCATTAGCGGGAAACAGCGTGAAGCTAAAAAAAAGAAGCCATTAAATGTATGTGTTAAATTATTTGCCTATTAAATTCTTAATTATGCCGTAAATAAATCTTGGATGTTTGGATTTAGTACCTTAGTTTATGTTCCGTTTAATTTATTAGGCTGAATAGAGTGAATAGAGTGAATTCTCTTTTAATGTACGATCCCACTTATATTTTCTTTACAAGGGATATAATATATATATATATATATATATATATATATATATATATATATATATATATATATATATATATATATGTTTTAATATGATATATACATACATAATTCGTTGGACATCGAATTCACAATCAGCGGTTTCAGTAAACTGAATTACTAACTAATCCGCGATTACGAAGTAGGATAGATGTGTTTGGAGTGTCTTAACTCAGAGGTTTCCAAGTTCCCTCTGTCTACTCTGCCATTAGTGGGATACAGCGTGAAACTGAAAAAAAATCTTATATTGTCCTAATTTAGGTATATTATTATTATATAATGAATTTAACAAATGCTTTTTTTAAAAATATCGATGTAAACTTTTGGTAAATTCGATAGATGGTTTTTGAATGTGCATTTTCAGTTACAAAATATAATTGTTTTGATGAACAAAACCTTAAACCTTCTTCCGTCCAATACATTATTGCGTGTAGAGCAACGGAATTAAATGCCGCATCTTGTCTCAAATCCTTACAAAAGTAAATTATATTTGTTTGATTATTACAAACTAAAACTTTCTACACCTACCACAATAATTCTAAATAAGAGAAAACAGAGAATAATATTCAGAAAAATAAAAGTCTTTATTAAGATGTCCTTTCAGCTAAGTCATGTGACCTCAGGGTGTGAATTGTAATAGCCCGGAACGCGATGTCTTCCCACTAGCATTACGTCAGCGGCCACATGCTTGCAATATGTTGGCTTAATTGACATTGTTACTGGTTTTTTTCTGCTCCACGCTGTATCCCGCACATGGCTGGGTAGGTGGTTATAAGCCAAAACGCGGCGTTGAGTTCCGCCACTCAACACGCAATGCCTCAAATTTGGCGGAAAGTCCCACTCTGCCTACCCTGCCATGTGCGGGATACAGCGTGAAGCTGATTATTTCAAACTAAAACTATAGAAAACTTCCACAATGATATTCAGAAAAATAAATGATACGTACTCTTCTACGATGCAAAATCCGATAACTCGATTTATCTTATGAGACAAGTCTATGTTATTATTTATATAAAGATGATTCTCGAAGGGACTGAGATACCGTTATTTTTGCGTACTTCTGTTAATATTTACAAGTTTTTCCCATGTCTCTAATATGCAACAAACAAAGAGTACTTAGTAAGAAGTCATTTGATACTCCACTTCGTGTCCATTATGAGATATCAGAGAAAATATTCTACTAATTACCTTTTACTATATGTGCTTAAGACTTGTCGTGGCGCAAGGACAGAAGTATGTGACTGTAAAGGGGACCGATTCTGGGTTCGATCTCCACCACCTGTCGCGCTTACAGTGGTAATAAGCAAAGAGCGGTGTTGAGAACCGCCACTCAACACGCAATACTTCATTTTGGCGGAAAGAGGGGATCAGGACGGAGTGACTTAACACTGGGTTCCTAAGTTCCTTTTGCCCACCCTGCTATGTGCGAGATACGACGTAAAGCTGAAAATATTTCCTTAGAAAACTGAATAGGCATATTTATACACTATTTATAAAACTCAGAATCAAAATATAAACATAGACCATATCTTACGTATAAAAAATGGTGACACATTCCGTATGGTTTTAGCAACACCGGATAAAAATAGGGATGTAACACGCACGTCTATACAATGTTGGCTGAATTTATTTATTAAGATTACTTTTTAGTTAAAAATTAATATTTAGCAGTTCTATGGTAATTTCTGATGTCGTTCTTCGTGGTCTGTCGTGGCGCAACGGCACAAGCGTGTGACTGTAGCTGACAAGTTGTGGGTTCGATACACACTAGACGATATGAAATATTTAATATTTTCAATTTAAAAATTTATTGTTTTCATTTCTTTGCTCGCGGGTTACAAAGCAAATCGCGGCTTTGAGCTCTACCCTGCCATATGCGGGATATAGCGTAAAGCTGTGTGTGTGTTCTGTCGTTTTCCAGCAGCTGTCATATAATATGAAGTGACCTGATTACAAATTATTGTTTTTCTTCCAATTTTAAGCGAATTACGCTTCCCAGCATTGTATTTCTCTTTTTTTTAGTTTCATGATAATCCCGCACATATCAAGGTAGGAGAGAAACGTAGTGTTAAAACCACTATATTTCCAGTCAGACATTTCTGCTCTTTACTTTCCGTTTTTCTGGAGGCATCGCGCGTTGAGTTGTGGAATCTACGCCGTACTTCTGCCTTGATACCAGAGCGAGAGAAGAGAGAAAATTAAATTATTAATTATTTTAATTTCTTGAGTGATGATCAAACCTACAACCTTTCGCGCTTACAGTCGCACACTCGTACCTCTTACATTCGTCTTGCTTGTCCAAACGAATATATAAATAAATTACGTGAATCTGAATCCGCGGCCTCGAAATAAGGTAGCCAGGCATATCATAAATGTGAAATAAAAAAATCTACACATAGTGTATTAAGGTGAGATAATGAATACAAATATTGACTAGATTTTGAACTTATAACTGGGGACGGAAGTGGTATGGAGTGTCTTAACACTAGGTTCTCAAGTTCCCTCAGCCTACTCTGCCATGTGCGGGATACAGCGTAAAACTGAAACAAAACTTATAATTATCGCATTACCTCAGAATGACATCCTCATCAGCATTGTAATAACTTATTATTAATATAAAAAACAACAATCAATAAAATATGTTATTAATATATGTAAGTAATTAATATATCGAGTATTTAATCGATACAAGTGGTCCGTCGCTTTCAACGTGGACGGATATCAAACTGGTTTTATAATTGCTTTACTTCCCGTCGTCGGCTTTATATTTTACATCCTTTGCGTGTTTTGTGGCTGTGGTTTGTTTGTTTTTTTTTTGTGGTTTTTGCTTGGGTTATTGCAATTTTAGTTTATTATGCAATTATTATTAGTTAGATTGTTTTTGTTGTATCTTATTTTTTATTTAATAAGAGTTTATTTTATTGTATTGAAAAATGTTTTCCGGTAAATAATTGAGAATATTATTTCATATTTAATTAATAATGTGTTTGTAGTGATTGTTGTTTCGACGATTTGTTACATTATATTAAAACAGTTAACTATAATTATAAGCTAATATTATATGTATTATCAATTGTGAATAATAAAAAGGGTAATACTTAAAAAGTAATAGAAATGAAATCAATATATTGATTAATAAATATTTAAATTGTTAATATTCCCGTCACGTAGGGTAAAATATCCAACGCTAGCAACACCACCATCGACCGCGTTCAGCCAGTCGCGGGGCGGAGGGGGCGCTGTCAAATCGAATTATGTCCCTCGGTTGCGATTTCTGTTAATTTATAAAGAAATAATTGCTTTTTATTAAACTAAATATAACTAATAATATCTTTATTTATTAAAACATAGCTTAAAACAAAAGCTTTTTATAGATTACAATGGTACAAAGTGAATTCGGTTATTTATGTTAAGTACCATTTCTGTAAATATTGTTTTAAGTGACGAAACACAGTTCCTTTTTAACATTTTCGGTTGCAATCGCTCAGTGAACCGTGAAATGCGTTATTTCAATGCAATTTTAGTGCCAAATTGTAAATCGATACATTGATTACAAAAAAAGTGGTGTGTACTTTTGTCATAGCCATTGTGAATGAAAAAAAATTGAGAATAAGATATAAAAAAAAGTGTTTGTGAATTAAAAAAAATAATAATAATTTTATAATATTTCTAGATAATTATAGAAAACAGTTTAGTGCCAGTGAATTGTTTAAAAATATGTATTTTTTAATTTAAACTCAAACTATAACATATATAATATTTATTCATAAAAGTGATGAGGTATTTTATGTAAATTCAGAAACTTTTAAATTAAAATTATGCAATTTGAGCTAACATTATTTACAATAATATAACAAAAAAGATGAGAAGAGTGTTCGGCGTGTGCTCAGATGGCTGGCACCTCTGCGGTCAGAATGTGAGCGGCTAGTTGCTGTCTCTATGTTGTCTGTATGTTTGTATGGGTTACGTTTTGTTCATTTTATTTTTATATTAAAGCCTTACTATGTATTTTGCCATATTTGTCGCTTGTTGAAATTTCTGAGAGACTATTGTGTTAATTATTTAAAAAAATTGACTTTATTATTATTGTTTTTGTTCATTTTTTTGTCTTAGGTGATCTTGGTTAAGATAAAAGGTAGGTGTTTATATCTACCTAGTGAAAAATATATATATTTTTTAATTTGGGTACTTTTAAATAGACAAATGTTTTTTTTTTCAATAAATTAATATGATATATTGCTGCATACTTTGTTGCACTGTACCACAATTTTATAACGATTTTATTTATTGCACTTTTCTATGTTAATGTCACATTTAGCGGGGCAGTGTTAAGTTATTATTGTATACTAGAGAAGGGGTAAAAATGATTTTTCACCCTTAAGTGCGATTTGAATCCACAGTTATGGAGAATGCAGTTAGAGATTGTTGTTTTTTTAATTTATTTTAATTTTTGTGCAATATACATAGTAAGGCTTCTTCTGTATCGAGGATGCAACTATATTATTATGAATGTGACATAATTTTGGTACTTAAAAATGTAGGTAAAAATATATCTTTAGCACTTGTTTTTAATTTTTCGGTTTGATGCTAATGAACTGAATTTTATTTACTTTATAATTTTGGTTAGTCTGTTTGTTCTTTTCTTAATTTGTGGTGTACCGAGGTTGCCACTTGAGCAAAATGTCTTCAATGTATGAAACACACATGGAAATTAATGTTCGTGATTTCTGTTGATGAGAAAACAGAGTACTTTTTTAATAAATGTGATTTTAGTTGAATCCTCAAAACATTAGCTACTGATTTAGCATGTTTGTGTTGTTATAAATTTTAGAATTATTTTTTAAAACATCTTTAACAAATGTTTATGATTTTTGTTTTCGTCTAACAAATAAGCTGTTAATGATTTTTTTTTTTATGTTTAAGTGAAAATTAAAGCTCAGTTCACACAATAATGGTAGGCTTTGCTCCGATTTTAGGGTAACATTTATTTAAAACTGTGAGATGTTGAGTTACACTATTCTACATGAAATGTCTTGAAAATGGGGAACAGTGTGTCTTAAAACTATTACCTAGCCGTTCATATACGGAGTAGTACAGCATAAAACTAAAAAAATCCTGTGACATAAGAATTGTTCTATGATATAACAATAATAGATTGTTAAAAAAATTATATGTGACTGACACATTTGAATGTCAGAAATAAAGAACTACTTTTTTTCTGACATTTGAATGTGTCAGTCACATATCATTTTTTTTGGGAGCTATAGTGTCTTACACAGACACACAGGTAGAAGCCCACTTAAATACAAATCACATTGCCGAGAAAATTATGTTTAATTTTTTTAATTATGAGAAAATATTTGTATACTTACTTAAAAATTGCATGTGTTATTTTTGTTTTTATTAATAATGTTTTTGGTGTATAATTAATATTATTACTTAATATTATTAATTAAATTTTTTTTTGTGGTTTCGTATTGCATCTTGTGTTGGTTTTGTAAATTATATTTTAATGTTATTTTGTTAGCTTTCTCTTTATAATGCACTTGGCAGGGCAAGCAGAAGGAACTTGGAAACCTCAACCTTAACAAGTGTTAAGGCGGTCTGGTTTGGTTTGGTTATCCACTTACCGCAAAATTTGAGGCATTACATGTTGGGTGGTGGATGCCAACACCATGCTTACTCCTGTTACCAGAGAGAATAAATGAGAATAATAAATATTTTATTTCCTCGAGTGGGGATCGAACCAACAACCTGTCGCGTTTATAGTCATATGTTTGTGCCCCTGCACTATGTTAGGCTTTTTTTAAAATACTTATTGAAAGTCGCAAACTCTTCTGTCTAAGATTTCTGCCTTAAGTAATAAAATAAGCTACATGTTTCCGATCATATTTCATGGCATAGTAAATTTTTTATAATAGCAATTTTACAGACTATAAAATATATATGTTATGTCTTTTGAAGCCATAGAAGTTGGGTAATAACCTAGTTTAGAGGATTTATGTTGTATCCTCGTATTTTAGGAATGTTTGTTTGAACTTCCTACTTCTGAATGGCAATAGTTGAACTAAAATAGACTAAAATATACTAAACTAGGCACTTTATTGTCTGTACACTTAGAATATAGAAGTGTAGCGATGAATTGTTTAAATTTTTTTTGTTATTTTTTCTTTTTTTATTGCATGTTTGATTCTTGTTATATGAAAATATTTAAATTTTATAGAAACTATAATTTAAATATTGCCTGATCTTGGCAAAGTGTTCATAAGCTAGGAACCGCCGCAAACTAGGTAGTCGATTAGAGAAAACTGCATGAAAATTGATTCATGCATTCAGGAGTTACGGTGTCATAGACAGATAATTTAATTGTATAACACCCTTTTTTCTGTTGGTGATTAAAACAATCTATAAGAGATTGTTTTCTCAGTAAAGTATTATAGAATATTTTATTTTTACTCAGAATTGTAGAAGCCTCGTCGTGGCGCAGCTGCACAAGCGTGTAACTGTAACCGACAGGTTGTGGGTTCGATACACACTCGAGGAAATGAAATATTTAATATTTTCAATTTAAAATATATAATGTTTCATTTCATCGAACGAAGTGTCATAACACTAGGTTCCCAAGTTCCCTCTGCCTACCCAGCCATGTGCGTGAAGCTATGTATGTATGTATGTTTTAATGAATTTCCACGTTTGTTACCGAGCTATTGTCAGTTTTTTTTTTAACTTAACTGATACTAAACGAATTATACTTACCATACTTAAAGTAGGGAACCTAATATTGACTTTGAGGAATTTGGGAACCTAATGTTAAGATACTCTGTTTGTTGAAAACACGTCAGTTGCCCACTTTCCTTCAAATTTCAGGCATTGAACGTGAACTTAACGCAGCGTGATCAGAGCGAGGATATGAAAATGTTAAATATTTTATTTCCTCGAGTGGGGATCGAACCTGCAACCTGTCGCTTGCTTATGCTACGCCACGACAGACTACCAGAATTTTTTTTCATTCCTCCGCTATTGTACACAAAACGCGACGTTGAGTTCCGCAACTTAACACAAAATGTCTGAAAATTGTGTTCGGTGAACGTTGTTTCGTTAGGTTCCCTCTACCTTCCCTATTATACACCCCGCTATAAACGGGATGCAAATAAATATCCTTGGCATGGCAAAATTTTATGTATCCAATATAATTGTTTGAAACATCGCCGCCGGTTTCTGATATAATTATACTGCAATTTATTATGCTGTGGCTTTTGCTTTTTTTTCTCTTTTATCAAACAATTGAGTTGAAAATTTACAGTGGAGTGTTATTAGTGGTGTATTTGTTAGTTTTTTTTGACTAGACGTTGTGGGTTCGATGCTCGTTGAGTGAAATTTAGTATATATTTTTTTCTGGTAAGATATATGAGAAATGCTTTAAGTGGTGGAACTTTTTTATGAAATAATTGAGTTAAAAATTTACAGTGCAGTGTTTTTAGTGATGTATTTGTTAATTTTTTTTCGACTAGACGTCGTGGGTTCGATGCTCGTTGAGTGAAATTTAGTATATATATTTTTTTGCTCTGGTTAGATAAATATGTATGAGAGTTGCATTGAGTGGTAGAACTGAACTATGTGCTGGAGAAGGGATATTTAAATATTTGTTCGCCTTGATGGAGTCGAACCCACGATTTACGTTTACGTTCAGAAACTGTTCTACTGTGTCGATGCGGCCTTTATATGTTATATAGAGTAATTTTAGTTAAAACTGCGTTGATGTGGTAATTTAAATGCGACAGGTTGTGGGTTCGACGCTCATTGGGGAAAATTAAATAGTTGATACTTTCGTTTTATTCTCCCTGGTTACGAGGAGGGCACGGCGTTAAGTTCCGCCAATGAACACTCAATATCCGATCTCAAATTCGGCGGAAAGTGAGGCAGAGAAATGACTTTATAGGTTATAACATAACAAAAGGTTCCCAAGTTCCCTCTGCTTACTCTGCTATTTGCGGAATGGATACAGAGTCCTCTTCACAATTCAGGTTCCTAAGTGTTTCTCCAACAAAAGTAAAACTGAGTGAGGTAGTTTTTCTACAATATTACACTTCAAGTTACATTTTTGTATAGAACTCTCGGCTCATGTTAATTACATAACGATTAAGGCCAGCCAGCCTGAATGGATGGCGTGCGACGTGAAAAAAAACTGTGGCAAGTAAAAAAAAAGGTTTATTTTTAACATTTTTCATGTGTACACGGGGAAATGTTATAGAAAATTTCTTATAAATTTGACAGTTAATATTGAGATTTGAACCTGCACCTCGTGATTACTGTCTCGTTACACTGACCACTAAACCATACGTTCTTATATAACTGACGTTAAAATTCTTATACGCGAGCTTACAAT
>DWMZ01002413.1:0-14161 GCA_018249855.1 Eueides tales michaeli | reverse complement strand
TGCCCATCTCTTTTATCTCCGCGTATTCAACTTCGGACTGATCGGAAGCTTCGCTCGTTATATTGCAATTTGCGAGCAAATCTAGAGCTTCGCATGACGATGGATTCTGCAAATGTAGAGAGATTTACTTTGAAATATGTCTACATACAATTTTGACGTTCAACCAAGTAAGATCATCATGGCGCAGCGGTACATTGTTTGATTGTAAATGCAATTGTTGCGGGTTCGATTCTCATACAGGCAAATGATTGATTTTTATTCTCTTGTATCAGGATTAAAATAAAAGCTGTCTTTGAGTTACGCCACTAAGCACTTAATATTTTAATATTTAAGAAAAATCGTTAAAACTTAGGAACGGTATCAAGCTATCTTGCATTTTTTTTATTCACGCATTCTTACGTGCTTCACGAGTCTCCTTATGTTTATATAAAATAATAAAATTATTACTACTTACTGCTAATAAGGCGCGGCGTTGAGTTCCGCCACTCAACGCAATGCCTCAAATTCGGCGGAAAGTGGGAAACAGAAGTGGAACGGAGTGTCTTAACACTAGGATCCCGACTTCCCTCTGACTAATTATGAGAGTGTGTTATTTAATTTAAATTGTCTTTAAAGATTAAGTAGTATCACTAGAAGTTTATTTAATATTATAAACAGCAAGTTTATTTTAAAATGTGTTAGTTTATACCATACCGCGATTTGTAGCTCTTGATTCCCACGATAATCTGCTTCCTCCTCATTTTCCCGATATGGCGGCGGCAATTCTTTGAATGTTATTTCTGTAAAATGACACAAACTAATTTGTTTCACAGTAGCTCATCTTATTTACTGAAGACAGTATAAATAAAAAAATATTTAGAAATATCTCTTATGTGATAATTTCATTTATTTATGTATTTTTAACATTTACTTAAAATTCACATTTTAAAACTAATTGAATGATGAAACACTAAAAAACACTAAATTAGGTATAATTTACCCGTTTCGCCTACACACGGTGCTACTGACCGTCTCTGGTCAGTTCACGTCATAGACTGAGTGGCTATAGCCTTACCCGTAACTGCGTAAGCTACGGCACGTAGAGTTAAGAAAGTAAAAGTCACATTACGGAGATACCGTAGCGTAATTTGTGATGGTGATTTCTAAACGCAAAAATATTTTATTTAGTTTCTTTTTTGCGAAACAATAATATTTTTGTTGTTTTTTTTTATGGTGCATTTCTGTTTGTGGGGCTGTAACTTACTAGCACCGATTATACAAACTTGAAACCAACTTTATATAGAAAACGTGTGAAAATTTGAAGTAACTAAACTAAATTATAAATCAAATATAAAAGCTTTGAATTGCTCTTTAAATCATTTTGTACAGAGTTTAAATTTAACAATTTGACATTGGCGATCACCTACGCAACTTGTCCTTCATCAAAGGCCATTTCTATCCCCATTCTTTTCTATCTTTCGCTGAACTCATTCATACTGGATTGGTCATCCTATTGACTTCCTAACACAAATTAATTTGAGTTTTGTTATTTTTCTTTTTATATGATAAACTAGTGATCCGCCCGCAGATCCGCTTCAGTTACACTATTTTATTTACTAAGCTTAAATAATTTTTATACGTTTTTAAAACTCTCTCTTGCCAAAACGATAATTCTAATTATCTTTGGGTAGCGGAAATTTGTAAAAATCTCCCTACAGAGATGCTAGCAACATAAATAACGGTTTTCAAGAGGAGCAGGTTCAAATCCTGCTTCGTCCAAATTTTTATACGTTTTTAAATTTAGTATTTTTCTTTACTAAGTGTGAAATAACACTTTAAAAATAGTAAAAATACTTAAATACTTTCTTATTTTAATAACATGTCGGCTTTTTAAAAAATATCTATACATTGAAAAGTATAATTTCAGCTAAATTAATTAATTTTTGGCCCCTATTATATCAATAGACGTCCCGTATAAGATTTTTTTTAATACTTACATCTTCCACGTACTACAGTGATCAGTTACAAAATAGTTAAAAGAATATATAACATCTTTCTTTATAAAATTGTTATTATAAATTCTTTATAAACATAACGATGGTAAATACTAAAAAGAAAGTGTACTGAAAACCTCAATCTGTAAATACGCTATGTCATATCATGAACAAGATATCAAGACAAACTGTCAACGCATTCAGATATAATATGTTTTAGCCTAGATTCACACAAAAAACATCACAGAAAGTAACGTTACAATAATTTTATTCATGTAAATTAACCACTCTACTCAATTTCACGCTGTATCCTGCATTTTATATGGTAGGCACTTAGGAACATAGTGTTAAGACACTCCGTTCCACTGCCGTACCCCAATCTCCGCCGAATTTGAGGCATTGCCTGTTGAGTGGCGGAACTCAACGGGGCTTCACGCTGTATCCCGCACTTGGCAGGGTAGGTGGAGGGAACTTGGGAACCTAGTGTTAAAGCACTCCTTTCCACTTCCGTTCAGCACTTTCCACCGAATTTGAGGCATTGCGTTTTGAGTGGCAAAAATTAACGCCGCGTTTTGCCTTGTTACCAGAGCGAAGAAATGAAAACATCAAATAATTAAATTGAAAATATTAAATATTTCATTTCCTTGAGCGAGGATTGAACTCACAACCTGTCGGTTACAGTCACACACTTGTGCCGCTGCGCCACGACAGGCCTAATGCGCCACGACAGGCCTCAACGGGGCCTTTTGCCTTATTACCAGAGCAAAGAATGAAAACATTAAATATTTAACTTGAAAATATTAAATGTAACGCCTCGCGTTAAAATCACATGCTTGCCTTGTAAGTGTATAAAAACGATTTTCTAAATATTCTTACAGTACAGTAATAATATATCTTATATTACATTAATAAATAGGCTTTATACCGCTTAGCCGAGTAGTTAGTGAGAATTTAGTATAGAAATATGCCTTTCTTCACATTCTGTCCAAATTCTCGACTTCACTTACTTTATTTAATAGAGCGGGGAAAATAAATATTAAATAAAATATGAATAAAATATAAGACCCACTTCAAAACTATACAGACTTAAGAAGAAAGTAAAATATAGAAAATAATATTTAAATTACTTCAAAGTAAAAAAAATAAAACGTATAATACGTGAAAATATTATGAATACTTATATAAATTACAGATTATGTCAATAATTTCAATGATTTTTTGTATTAAAAACTTATTTTAAAATCTGTTATTTTTGGAGCTAGCTTTTGTTCAGTGTTTAGTTCATATATTAAGGCTGACGTATAGAAGTAGCTAAGGGTAAAAGACTAATTCTCCTTAGGAGTATTTACCCTACCTTTATTTGACGCTACGACAAAGCCAACAAAAACATACTCGTAATATAATCGAAAACCTAATTGTCTAAAATATGTATTTGATGTAAATTATAGGAAAAAAAATCAATAACTATCAACTGTAATTCATTCTATTAAAAAGCTTAGTCCTAAAAAGAAAACCTAGCCATATCTTCATAACAAAAGTTGAATACTCCATTCTCACGGGCGTACCA
The DNA here is from genome assembly GCA_018249855.1 of Eueides tales michaeli. Classification (NCBI taxonomy): domain Eukaryota; kingdom Metazoa; phylum Arthropoda; class Insecta; order Lepidoptera; family Nymphalidae; genus Eueides; species Eueides tales. The sequence continues at coordinate 10,621 of DWMZ01002413.1, read as the reverse complement.
GAGGAGGCATGCGAACGCGCTGCCCGAGGATACTCCCGTAAAGCCTCGGTCACGAACATTCATTATACCACTCTTAATTTAGATGTACGACCATATCGCCGCCGTTATTTATCTACTCATTATTGGAACTCATTTAGTTTCAACAAAGCGTACGATTTAATGTTTTAAATGGTGTAATAACAATCATCAATCATAAATACTGTCTTGAGAAGTACACGACTTGTCTAGTTGGTATGTAGTGTAGCTTGAAATATTGTATTTTATATAATATATTTAAAAACTTTTATAATATATATTTTACCGGCTTACAATTTTTGGATTTTGTAGAAGATACGAGTATAGGTATGGCTTATAGAAGGTAGAAATAATGTAATGAGAATTCAATTAGAGGCTTGTCGTGGCGCAGGAGCACAAACATGTAACTGTAAACGTGATAGGGTTCATTATAATACATCATAAAAAAAACAATATCGATATGAATTTTACATATTTCAAAGCTTTATTTGAAATGCTTTAAGCTCGTGGTCAACTAGAAATAACTTGAAATAACGAGTTACTGAAAGCGTGTATCATAAACGGCAAGTTTTGAGTAGTTTTTTTTTTACTTTCACGCTATATCTGATGTGCGTATAATGTATCTATTTGACGAGCGATGAGACACTCCGTTCCAATTAAGGCACTTTCCTTCTCCACTCTCCTCCAAATCTTTATATATGAACTATCAAAACCAAAAAAAGATTTTTCAAATCGAATCGGTATTATACCAGTAGTTTAATTACTTTAATCAGATGCCTGATATTGCAGTCTCAACTAAACGAGCTCGGCATTTTTTAGGTTAAATAAACTTTTATATTATACTATATATAAACTAACAAACCCCACAAAGGAATACACATACCAAATAGAAATCTATAAGTACTCACAACTTTAAAAGTAACCATCTTTATTGAAATATTAAACAATACTATTAGTATAATTAACAGCAACATGCATTTCTCTTACAAACACAATCTTTTGTTTTTCTTCGTTTGTACGTTTAGCACTTTACACAAAATTAGTCTACTGTGGTATTCGACACCTGTGTTTGAGGTTTATATATATTTTATAGGTAGACATTGTTTCTACATAATGAGGATTCTTTTTTTTGGTAAACTAAAATTCTTTAATAAGATAGAAAAGTATGCGTATACTTACTAGTTTTAAAGTAACATATATTTGATTACAGTTTAATTTAATAAAATGTATAGCTTTATAGTTTTGCTATACATTATAAGTGCTTGTTATTTATATAGCTTTCCTCTAACAAATGTTGTCATTCATAGTTTACCTAACTTGGGTTTGTATTCACAGTCACAGTCAAACATCACTTTAAGTGTCTAATTATATAAATAAATACAAATATGACGAAAAGTATGCACTTTATAATATTTTAAATTATTTGAAGAATATCTATTAATAGCCACCGCGCGGAAGCAGTTTCTTTTTATCTAATATAGGTTAGTAATTTTAAAATGGTTATTTAAACATTTTTCTCGTTAAAAATATTTTATTTAGATGGAAAATGTTTGTTTTTTCACATCTATTTACTTAGCGCATACGGCAAACACAGTTTTTCTTTCGCCTTATACACTCATCTCTCATACTCAGTTGGTTAATGAAAATTCTATAAAAAAAAGAAATAGCTGATCTCCGAACTCATCTGGAGAAATAGAAAGATAGAACAAGTAAATTAAAATTGTTTACTTATGTTTTAATATCGTGAAAAGAACTTTATGCACCTAAAAGACACAGCTATATTGAGATATTTAAATTTGATTTACATGTAAATAATAAAGTGCAGATAATAAAGCTCATATATTACTATTTAACGCTTAATTAATAATGATGTTTAATATTTATAGTATCTTTTTATCTTTCGTTATACTTAATATCATTCTTCTAAATAGCATTCTACAAATATTATTATATAAATACGTATTAAGTTACTATGTATCATTATTAGTAACTGGAAATTGAGACTGTCGGTTATTCGCAGGATTTTGACTGCACTTGATAGGTTTCGCGAAAGCGCTTAACATTTTTAATTATATAAAAACATTTCATTTTTATGTTTATCGTTTATAGTATGAAAAAGATTAAATTATTGATATTAATTGTAATTTATAAAAGAAGACAGTAAACTTTTTTTAATCATAGTTATGTATTTCCTTGACCGGGATAGTCCACATCTATTCATACAGAGATATAGGGATGTTCCGTCTGTCTTATATTAATTTTAAAACCAATCTTTTATGTCTTTCATATGTTGTTGATGATAGGTTTACTAGCAACCTATTGTAATTACTAATTTATTGTTTTACATTACACTATGGTAATTACTAATTTCAATTAATCCTCCTAATAATATTATAACTTTTAAGACAATAACAATACTTTGAAATTTAAAGTGTCATCTAAATGAATTAAAACGTTGTAGCATTTTTTTCGAAATAAGTATTTTTTTTAATTATAAACCGATTTAAATAAAACAATCATTTAATGTTGAGAGAATGTTGCCAAAATATAATAACAAAAACTTTTATATGTTGGCAACATTTTCTTAACATTTAGTGTTTGTATTGAACGTATAGACAAATAGACAACAATTTTAAAAATTACTTTTTTGGGCTCTATTACATTAATAAACATCTCTATGAGATTTTTTTCAATATATCTTCCATGTACAGACAGTAGTCAGTTATAGATCTATTATAAGTAGACTAGAGAGATAGATTTTACTCCAATAATTTTCTTTTAATTGTTATTTAAGGTTATTATTCATGTTGATATACTTTGGATGTCTACTATATAATTACTCAAAAAACTTAGAGCACAAAGTTCAAATTATCGTTTTAATGTAAATTTAATAAACAAATATAATTTTACTATAATAATGTATGTATAATATGCAGGAAGTACAGTATGTAGGTACTTTTTTTAATAGAAAGAAGTACACCGCTTGTTTAAACAAACAATATTACTGTAATCACAATCGTGATAATAAAATGATTTTTATCAATAATGAATAGTTATAATGTGAACTTGTTTGCGATTTTATCAATGGGTTGAGACTTGAGAGGCATACATTGTGATGCGGCCAGCAATTCTAAATAATTACTTATGGATAGAAAGAAATTAAAAACGCAAGCAACGTCCGTATTAGTTAATTTTAGTAAATATATGATATATGATATAAGCGTTAAATTTATATTGTTGGCTAACCAACATATCTAAATAATTAAGGCTTCTTTTCATTTTGTTCAGTAGTTATATCGTAGTTCTAAGATAGATACTATTTTATTAAAATCTTTAAATAATCACTTAATTAGTACGAATAAGTATCAGTCATTGAAAAATATTGATGGTTCAGTATGGAAATATTTATAATTTTTTATTCATATACATAAAAAACACATTTATGCTATTATTTTGGCTGTTATGGCTTAGTGGGGAAAGATGCGGCGTCTGTAAACGAAATCATCATGAATTTTAATCCGGAACAATTATTGTAAAATATTATTTAAAAATAATCCTATTTTCATTTCCCCGATCTCATAACCAAAATTCGTCGTTAAGTTTCAGTATTCATCAATGTTTTAAAAACTGGATGGAAAATGGAGAACAGAGTGTTTTAAACACTACGTTCTCTATATCTACCTTGATGTCCGAGAAAAACGTGCAGCTGCATTTACACATTACATTATTAAAGAAAAAAATACTTATTACAAAAAAGTTCAATTTTAATCCTAACAGGTCAGTAAAAACGCTTAAAGCTCGTTAACATCACAATTTACAATAAAAGGCGCGTGGATACGAGTGTCACGGTGCTACACGTTTTTGATAATCGTGAATATTTCACATTCCAACAGGTTTGGAGGGATTCCTGGCATAGTGACACGCTCGTGCGATCGTTGCGCTTTCACGCCTTATCAAGTATAAAGCTTTGGGACCGTAGATATATGTTTTGGTGAGTCGTATGGTCTTTACTGGCTGTCTGAATTAAATACTGGTTTATTACATAATTTAGTACTGACTAAAATTAGATTTTGTATCGTAATTTATATTTTCAAAATTTATTTTTTTTGGGTTCATGTTGTTTCACGCACACGAAGGCCGGCAGTATTCGTGCCCACGCAGAGGAAACATGTGAACCTAGTATTAAGACACTGTTCTGTTTCACACTTTCCATCGAATTACAGCTATTGTATATTAAATGGCGGAACTCAACGCCGCGTTTTCCTTCGATGCCAGAACACCGAAATTAAATTATTAAACTCAAAATGTTGCGTTCACAGTGGCAAACTTGTGTCCCTGTACCAAGAACCTGTGATATTATAAATATTTACTTGAATGCAATAGGATAAGATCGTCGAACGAATTTTACTAAAATAAATAATATATATTCTCTACATTACAACGTATTAATAGATTCATACTTATTTATAGATCCTATAAAAAAGTAATTTAATAAAGACAAACCAAATTTTCATACGACCGTTAATGTCAGATTACGGCATTAACTTATATTAAAGTTTAACAGTATTTTATAAGCAGTGTGGTCGCGCCGGCCCACACCGCGCCGCGCTGTACCGATCATTATCAAAAAATTAAAAAGTTATGCCCATCGACTATTTGTCAGGAACGCCCCATGGAATTAGACGAGAACGTAATAATTACGCGATTTCTTAGATTCTACGTCTCGATAAATTTATAATATATGGTATTTTAATCGTAATTACGTGTTAGCGAAGCGTCTATGATTTACAATCAATAAAATTTTATTCTTTTGTTAACAAAAAATGCTAAATGAAACTGAAATGCTTTTCAATATACAAACATTTTTTTTTAAATAGCAAGTGTTATATGTAAAATCAGGTAAATATTAAATGTTAGATAAAAATCAAATGTTTTAAGGTTTCTTTGGCTTACGCTGCGTCACGTGGCACGGTAAGCGTAAAATAGGGAAGTTGGCTAATGTTTAGACATTTCGTTCTCGTTAAGACACACTTTGGACCCCTACTGTCCGCCGAATATGAAGCATTACGTGTTTATTAATGGAACTCAACCTTTTTTACATCGGCACCAGTCCGAAGAAATTAAAATATATGATGTAATGGGACTCGAATCCACAACCCGTCGCATACAGTCACATGCTTGTGCCTGCACTACGACAGACCTCAACGTATTTGAAGCTCTATTATATACTGGTAGACTGGTAGTATGAAATTAGGGGTACTTGTATCCCTATAATTGGCCCGTGAGAAAAATCTTCGCGCCTGCAATACGCGCACGAACAACGTCGGCCAGATATTATTAAACTTTAACACTTATGTTTACAGTGAATGTCAACTTGCGAATCGTAGAAAGCAAAGTTTTCCACGTATTATATGCTTATTGATTTTTAGGTAAGGTACTAACTGAGCTTCAAACTTAAAATATAAACTATGATATCGGACTGGACATGTATGTATTTAAAAATGTAGTAAAAGTTAATCGAACATAGTTTTTTAGTTTTAGTGTATACCCAAATATTTTATTATTTGTTTAATTTTGGACAAATGTTTGTGGTTCTTAATCTACTAATCCTATTTTGATCTTGACATGGTCTTGACAAGGCTTTTGATTTAAAAAAGTCACATTTAAATTGGTTCATTCATTCAGGAGCTTCTGTGCCTCCCTCTTTTCACGTAGTGAGTTAAAAAAAAACGTTTACAGCCTTCAAGACTAAATTGAAAATTGAAAATATTAAATGTTTCATTTCCTTGACTGGGGATCGAACCTAGAACCTATCGGTTACAGTCACACATTTGTGCCGCTGCGCCACGACAGCCCTCAATACGCAATATTTTTTTAATATTTATAAAATATTATTTTATTCTTAAAAAATGAGAAATATCTAGCCGGGAAGAGAGAACGATGCGCCAAACGCTACGGTCTCGGCAAGTATTTATTTCTTTCGCATTGTCATGAACCTCTCCATATAATCCAAGGGTCCTCATACTGTTTACGTGACCGTGCTCTAGTATCGTGAATACTGTGTTTTGGAACGTCAACTAAGGTCTCTCTATCACTTTTCCTTTGTAAATCTTTTTTGCTATACCTTCAGGTGGTTTAGGCACGTCTCTCTTCATTCTCATATTCTTGACATCTCACATATTTTTGTTTATTCTAACGAAATAACAACATTTAAACATACGAATAGAAAGCGAATGTGAGGTCAGTGGAGCATACGCAACTCGCAAATACAGCAAATACATCTGTGACGAATCCTTAATACTATCATTGGACGCGGGGGACTGACTCAGTGACTGACAACTGTTGTAATAACATTCTTAGATTTATGCCCTTTAAGTATGTTCATTTGTTTATGAAAATTGTGGTTGTAAGATATATTTTTATAAATACAATTAGTTAAATATTTTCTACATTAATAAGTTTTTTATTTTCACTTTTCGCCGAATTTGTGGCATTGCGTATTGAGTGGCGGAACTCAACTGGTGCTTTGTCTTGTTATCGGAACGTAAAAATTAAAATGTTGAATATTTCATTTCCTCGATTGGGGATTGAACCCAGAACCTGTCGGTTACAGCGACACTTGTGTCGCTGCGCCACGGCAGGCCTCAATTTTTCCATATATTTGAATTAAATCCCTATATCTAAATACAAAACTATACACATACAAAATACAGATAATAGCCTAGAGACAGTGAATTATAACGCCGATTCGCCATAACTGAGCGGTCATCGCGGAATCGTACATTAGGTAATCTTGCATAGTTATTACCGCGTCTCGCTGGAATGCAATTTGGTAAGAATGCACTCGTAAGCGCATACAACACAATGGCTTGTGTTGAGATCATTTTTAAACATTTGTCAGATTAAAGTTGTAAGAGTTATTTGTCATAACTGTTTGGTTTAAATAATATTTATATATGTTACATGTGCACAGTTGATGAAACAGACAGTGATACAATTGCTCTTTTTTCGGTTTTGGATTCGTTTTCTTTCTTGTTTTTTATACTTTACGCTGTACCCAAAATACAGCAGAATTGAAGGCGACTTGGTATTGAGAACTTCAATAAACAGTTATTGTGACAATTTTAATAAACAGTTAAAGTGACAGCACTTTCCGATCAATTTTTCCATTATTAGGTATTTCGGAACACAACGCCGCACTTTGCCTCTTTACCAAAATGGAAACCAAATCTAGAAAATTGCACTAACAGCCGTGCTTTGGTGACCTTAAATTTAAATTTCTATTTCTTGACATAATTTGTGTATAAAATGTGTTTGCTCCGCGTATTCAAGCAAAATAGAGCGTTACTTTGAGAAAACTCTTTTGAGAAAACTTTACTCTACATTAAATGTGCGGAAAATTAATACATAATCAATTAGGACAATAAAAATAGACTAATGATTTAATGGAAATAACAGAATTAACTTTCATTTATGAAAGTTGTCCTGCAACACAGCAAAATTTTTAATCTGACATAAGAATCTATGTTTATAATAAATCTGTAACCGATCACTGTCTGTGCATGGAAGATATATTGAAAAAAAGGCTTATAGAGGTCGTTTATTAATGTAATATAGGGCCTAAAAACAGTGATTTTTAAAATATTTGTCTGTTTGTCTGTGCGTTGTACGTGCTAATCTCAGAAACGGCGCACCACCAACCTTTCCTCAACATAGAGTACTTAAAAAAATAAAACACGTCCATTTAAAATATTAAATCGGACAAAATTGCTACAAACTTTTATTCATAAGTATGAAATTAATTGAATTGAAATTTTTGTTTTCTACATTTAGAAATTGTTTTAAAAGTGATCATGTTACTAACACAAAAAAAGTAATTGATATTAAATAAAGTAGCGTAATTTAAAAGGGCGAAAGCAGTCGCTAGTATGTAGTATAAATTAAAAAAAATAAATCGTACATATGTGCCTCTTTTCTATGTTCAAACATAACAAAGGAAGGATCGATAATGGCTAGTCCGAAAAATTATAAAAGTTAATAAAATAAAAAAAAAAATACTAACAATCTCTTACCAAAAATCAAAATCATTAATTTGGCACGTTTAACGCTATGATATACTTACATACTTATATTGAACATAATTATTACGTCTCTATAGTGGTCGGGTATCATTAACAATTCACCGTAGCGATGCTATCGTGGAGGCAGAATCATCGCGGAATTCCTTTGAATTTTAAGAAAAAGAAGTCGACTCTTGAAGCAAAATGATTTAAGGTCAGACAGACGCGTGATCTCGCGAATACTTGGATAGTGAGGATAACAAACCGGTCACGTGTGCACTCCAGAATTGGAATAGGTTCTGTATACTATATATTTTAATAGTTATATAGTTATAAAGTAAATAAGAATTAACAACAATGTGTTTAAATAAAATAGTATCTAATAAATAAAGATAGCTGCAATGTTAGTAAGTAGTTTGTGCCATTACCGCTTTTAATACTTACAATTTAAGATAATTTTTAATGTTAATTTAGAACAATATAAAAATCATATTTGTTAAGTTTAGATTTTTTTCGAAAAGACGTTTATGGAGATAATGGGTACTTCAATAATATAGAGATTAATGTAAAACTTCAAGATGTTTTTAATTAAATATAAAAATGAATTGTAATGAGAATAATCAAATTAACAAACATAGTTAATATTGTAATACTAAATAAAATGACTGATTTTAGCAAAAAAATAAGATGATGGGCTTATAGATCATGGGTACAAGCGTGTGACTAAGCACGATAGGCTGTGGGTTCAATCTCGACTCGAGGATATGAGCAATTTATATCTTCATTTGTCTACTTTGTTAACGAGGCACAGCGCGGTGTTGGAATCCTCCATTAGACACACAATGTCTAAAGAATTTAGCGGAAAGTGGTGTCTTTAACAAACGTTAACGGAAAGTGTGTCATTAACGGAAAGTGGTGTATTTAGCGGAAAGTGGTGGTGGTGGTGGTGGTGTTGTTTTGTGGTGGGATAAAGTCTCTTAGCACATTTTTTAATATTAAAATGCCAATCAAAACTATACACGTACAATTTTGTTTCTGCGTGTGTGTTAACACTTATTGATTTTAATGGAAATATTATTACTATAGAATTTTTCCAAATAAAAGTTCAGACATTGTATAACGAGTCCCTAAAAATAAAGTTGCGTGGGGCGCGGCAATTAGGGAGGCGGGGTGACCTATGACCCGCGCGTCCGGCCGCGGTCCTGCGCCGGCCTGCGCTGTCACACTCCGGTCTACCTTTTTGCTAAAAGAAAATTTTAACTGATCACGATTTCACCTACTTGCTGGGCCGTTATAATGATTAAAATGTATTATTTTACTAATTTTAAAAATGTATAAAAATTTGATCGTGTAAGAGACGCGGTAATCCCACCAAGAGGTGCGGGTTCAAATCGTGCTACGTTCAAATTTTTATACATTTTTAAAATTAGTATTTTTTTATAAAACTTTAAAAATAATAAAAATATTTTTTTTACTTAATATTATATTTAACAGTGACCTAAATGATAAAAAAAACCAGTCAAGTGCATCTCGGGAACCGCGCTGTTTAGTGTTCCGTGGCTTCTACAACAGTCAAGTGCGAGTCGGACTCGCTGACCGATTGTTCTGTACCATGATCTTACTAAAAACCAAATATTACCATCTAATTTTACAGCCGGTCACTTTGTCTTCTTCATTCTTGTACCAAAAGTAATTACGGACATGGCGAACTATATAGGTTCATTGCTGAGTGCCGTACCCCAATAAGCAAATTATTTTAAAAATTCTTGAGATTAACTTGAATATCATCGCAATTGATTGTCCTGTCGTGGTGGAGGGGCACAAATGTGTGACTGTAAACGACATGTTGTGGATTCAATCCACACTCCAGGAAATAATTTTAAATTTAAATATTTAATATTTTCATTTCTTCGCTGGTAATAAAGCACACCGCGGCGTTGAGCTTTGCCATTTAACACGCAATACCTCAAATTACGCGGAAAGTGGGAAATGGAACGGAGTGTCTAAGCACTAAGTTCCCAAGTTCCCTCTGCCTGCCAATTGCGAAAATAGCGCGAAGCTGAGTAGAGTAGAGTAAATGATAAATTTCTCTACTTTTTCAACAGTTTTTAATTTAATAGTATCTTTGATTTTCGCGATTGTTACACATTTTAAATGAAACATTTTCCCGTTTCCAAAAATGTTTAAAACTCAATATACGCGATTAATCCGTTTAAAAGTTTTTAATTTCTTAATCTTGGCACACACATAAAATAGTTTTTCTAAAACCGAATGACAATAGTATTTAAGTTAATTAGCCTCTCATAACTTTGTAAAGTAAAAAACTGAGTAAAAATATATTTTAGATAAAAGCAAAAAACTTACAGCTGCATCAGTTTATTTCGCAGAATAATCGCGTGAGTAATATGAATATAATGAGAATTAAATATATATATATAAATATATATATATATATATATATATATATATATATATATATATATATATATATATATATATATATATATATATATATATATATATATATATATATATATATATATATA
>DWMZ01002412.1:0-14162 GCA_018249855.1 Eueides tales michaeli | reverse complement strand
ATATATATATATATAGATATATATATATATATATATATATATATAAATATATATATATATATATATATATATATATATATATATATATATATATATATATATATATATATATATATATATATATATATATATATACTAGCTTCCCGCTCGCGACTTCGCCCGCTTGAATTATACTATTTTATGTACTAATCTCAATCACTCTCTTGTTCTAATAACATTATCACTTTTAAGACAATATCTTTCGACATTTTAGCGACATTAATAAAAAAAATTGTAGTAATTTTGTGTGAACTAAATATTTTAAATTGATTGAACTTTTTTATTTTTTTACCGATTTAAATAAAACATGCACTAAATGTTGAGGCAAAATATTATAGCAAAAACTGCATTTAAATCTGATTAGCCGTTTCTGGATTGATTCGCGTACAAACGCACAGACAAACAGACAAAACTTTTAAAAATCACTATTTTCTCTCCTACTACATAAATAAACGTCTCCTATAAGATGTTATTTAATATATCTTCTATGTACAGACAGTGATCAGGTACAGATTTATTATATGTATAGATAATATTAATAGAATAACGTGTATCTATTAACGAGATGTTTATAACTTTGATTATCACTTCTCCTCTTTTTCAAGTCAAGAAAAAACAACAATCAGCTGACAATAGTGTAATAAAATATTTATTTATTTGAGGCCTGTCGTGGCGCAGCGGCACAAGCGTGTGACTGTAATCGACAGGTTGTGGGTTCGATCGCCACTCGAAGAAATGAAATATTTAATATTTTCAATTTAAATATTTAATGTTTCATTTCTTCGCTCTGGTAATAAGGCAAAGCGCGGCGTTGAGTTCCGCCACTCAACACGCAATGCCTCATGATCAGCGGAAAGTGGGCAACGGAAGTGGAACGGACTGTCTTAACACTAGGTTCCCGGGTTCCCTCTGCTTTAAAAATATATATATATAATATTTAACTGCGCCATTATTTTATATAATTGTCTATATGTAAACATGTCAAGAGAATAAAGAGAGAGCATCGATAAATTTGATATTGTGCCAATACTAACCAGCTGCGCTGGACTGTTGACAGATCACGGACGACATCATGTCTATAGATCACTATGCGTCTGACCTACAAGGATATCAAGTACTTAGGTATTTTTTTAAAATAACTATAGTAATTTTCCATACTTAGTTTAATAGGAAACGTATAAAAATTTGAACGTAACGGCATTCAAACTTGCGCCTCTTTGTACACCGTCCAAGCGCTCTGGCCAACTGAGCGATATGTACAATTTTTTTATATATTTTCTAAATAAAGTATTATATATATTAATAGTAAGACAGAAGACAATCGTTCTATATGTAAGACCAGTTGCGGATAAAAAATTAAGGACAGATGTTTTATATATATATATATATATATATATATATATATATATATATATATATATATATATATATATATATATATATATATAAAAAAGAAATTCTGTCCTTGATTTTTTATCCACAACTAGCCTAAATATTTATGGTTTAATTTTATTAATAATAGTCACATCATATAGTAAATAACTAAGTATATAGAAAGAAAAAATCACCTAATGAAAACCCATAGAGTAAAAGAAAATTTGAGAACAAAAGGGAAAAAACATCGAAAAATGGATTGATATTACAATTATTCATAACAATTACTAAAGACCTCATAATTGTAGTTGATTTCATACAAAATTCGTAAATTTCATTCATTACATACAATATAAAATATACATATTGTATGAAATGTATATTTATAATATATAAAAGCTTTTAAACGTTTCACCTGTATACTATTTCCATACAACCTAGACCGTTTTCGAATCCGAATTATATAGACAGCGCTCATAGCGTACTAATGAGGTATAATTCGTGTATCTATGACGTCACCTGTGACTTGACTAGTACTTACAGTACTGACGGGTCGGAGCGTTAGCATCGTGAGCACTTACTATCGTCACTTTCCTCGATTGTGGAAAATGCTTGAAATACAAGCATTTTACCATCTGTATCGGCTACACCACATATTACATATGTTTAACTTGTTGACTTTATAAGCATACTCACAAGTTGGCCAAATTAATAATACTGCTAACTGACGTTGGCGTGCTCACTAAATCGGACCCGACGTTAGCAGTTGAACGTCGTAAATGATGTTTGGCCAATTCGGCTCTACTACTCTTACAATTTTGAAATTGTTTCAAAACCCCCGAGTCCAAACACTTGACCGGTTTTATGTTTCCTATCTGAGGACTTTTTATTTTTTTTTCTTTAGCTTAACGCTTTATCCCGCACATAGCAGGATAGGCAGAGGAAACTTGAAAACCTAGTGTTAAGACACTCTGTTCTATTCCCTAGTTTCCGACGAATTCGAGGCATTTGGGTGTTGAGTGATGGAACTCACCACCGCGCTCACTCTTGTTACCAGAGCGAAGTAATAAAAACATTAAATATTTAATTTGAGAATATCAAACATTTCATTTCCTCGAGTGGGGATCGAATACACAACCTTACCGCGGAGTGTCTTAACACTAGGTTCCCAAGTTCCCTCTGCTTACCCTGGCATACGCGTGAAGCTTAAAAACAAATATATTTCGCCTGAACTCATTTGGCAAACTTTGACAAGCATTTTAAGTTCATCTATAATTTCATTTTTACATATGATTCATTTCAAGACAATGTGCTATTGTCCGTGTGATGTGTGATGTAGGTAAGGAAAACTCGGCCACAGCGATTGAGTTCACGCCAGATTCTCGTTGCTATAGTGTACCTGTACATTGGCCAAATTTAGCAGACGAAGCTGGGAGAGTCAGCCTATTTAAAGCATTGTTTCTTGGATTGTAAAAAAAATTATGACCATAGAATTTGAATATAGGTTCACGCTGTATCCCGCACGAGGCAGGGTAGACAGAGGGAACCCGGGAACCTAGTGTTAAGACACTCCGTTCCACTTTCGTTCCCGATTTTCCGACGAATTTGAGGCATTGCGTGTTCAGTGGCGATACTCAACGCTGCGTTTTGCCTTGCTTACTTACTTAAGCGTATACATGCAGGAAGGAATTTGGGAAACGAGTGTTACGACACTCTGCTCTCATTAAAACACTTTCATTCCTCATTTTCCGCCGATTAGTGTATTGCGTGTTAGATGGCGGAACTCAACGCCGCGCTTCGCCTTGTTACCAGAGCGATATACTGAATATTTCACTTCTTCTTTGCCTTCGCCTCTACACTACAACATTACACTTTTTTTCTTTTTTTTTTATTCTCATTTTGAGAGCTGAGTCACTTATATGACTATGTTGCTTTGGTTAATGATACAAATAATATGAAGCGTTAATATTAGTTTTACAATTGCATATCATTTACGATTGTCTACATTAAGTTTAACCATATTATACAAAAGTTTAGCTAAATCTGAAATAGGATTTGCAAGATATAAATTACCAAAAAAAATTAAAATATGATACACACCCTCTACTCCACAGTCAGGACAATTAGGAGAAACTAATTTCTTTATTAAAAATCCAAAATTTATTTAAAAGAATGAGTCCAGTAGGGAGTCTAAATGCAGTTACAATAATATCCCTATAACGACTATAAGGTTGGCGTTGAATTGTCTTATACCATATACCCTTTCCCCTAGAGCTTTAAAGTATTCTTTCCATGATTTTCTACATTCTTCTTTTATAAAATTCAAACAATTTGTATAGAAAGGTAAAACATTAAACATTTCTCCATCTGTGCAGGTCTCTTTAGCCAATGATTCCAACATGAGAAGGAATCCACTTTTCCATTCCATTATAATTTTAATATAATTTTAATAATTGTGTTGGCTATCGGTGTTTCTCGATAAGTCGAAGTACATGGAAACAAATGTTGCAGTGAACTTTTTCAATCAGTGAGAATTAAGAATTTAAACTGTCTCAATATATGACAATGCTTCAGACAGGGCAATTACTTCAGCGTACATAATAGAAATTTTGTAATTACTTTTCTAAAATTAATTTTCGCATGTGGATCATAAAAAGCAATTTCAATATCTTCACTATGAATAGATGCGTTTATATGCGTTTTATTCTAACATCAAGGTTATTATAAAAATGTTTTGCTTTATTAATATAAGGAGTGTCTAAACGAATGTGAGGGCCTAAATAAATTTTTGAAATCCATACACTTAAATTAAACATTTCGAGTTTTTTTGCTTCTATATATTGGTAAATTTTTAATTTCATTAAACAATACAACTAATAAAGGTCTTTTCCTTCGATTCCAATAAGATTTTTCAAATTTCGAACCATAGTCATTAAAAAAGGAAGTTATAGTGTGATTTTCTAAGGATTTTGCTTTTATAATTTCCCTTCCAAATAGCTACGACGAATAAATAAAGGAGGCAAAGCTAATTCACTCAACATTACATGAATAGGAGTTGTTCTGATAAATCCCCCTACAAGTCTCACAGACTGATTTTATATTTGATCTAATTTCTTTAAAAGTGAATAAGGGGTATCATCAAATAAAAATTAAGCATAATCAATTCTAATTCTTAATATGGAGACATAAAGCTTTTTTAAAAATTTTGGATGAATTCCCCCACCCAGAACCTGCTAACATTTTAAACAAATTCAAAAGCTTGCAAATTTTTGCCGTTAAGTTATGTATATGAGGACCCCATTTTCTATTTCCTATTTAACCATAACACTAAATATTTAACGTTTTCTACAACTTCCGAGTGGTATGTATGCCCTTGATATTAAGATCGATACTTTTACAACGATGTGTTCTAGTAAAACTACATACCTTACTCTTAAAAGACGATACGCGTAACTCCAGTTCATCATGTAATTCAGTAAAAATTCCCAAAGCCAATTGTAATTCATTGGAAACCATCAACTATTTTTTGTTTGACGTATAGAAAACAAAATCGTCTGTATATTGTGAAATAAAAACGTTTTTAATGGACTGATAGATGCAGAGGCGGCGTGCGGCCTCGCGGTACGAAGGGCCTCGCGTCTCAAAGCCGAGCCGACAGATTAAAAAAAATCCAAAAGTGCACGCCACAAGGTTTTTGTTTTATAATTAATACATTAGAAAATTCCCAACCTAAAGATATTCTACTCTTCGGCGCACGACAGCATATGAATGAAAATTTCGAAAATATATTTCTTTTTGGCAACATTAGTTGGCGTTAAGATGCTGTCGCGGGGAATCCCCGGTCAGAGATGGGGACTTCTCCACGTTAGAAAGTCAATCAAAGTATCGCATGCAGACGCAATTTAGCTTCACCGTGAAGCGTTCACGTTTTTAAATCAACACAAACACAAAGAATAATATTTACAAACAATCCAAGACTGTAAATAGTTTCTTAAAAAGTATTTGATGTGAGAATAAATAATAGTGTTACATAGTTTTAAAACGATAATATGGCTGTGTAATAAGTAGAATTTCAGTTTGTGCCGGTGAGAGTTGTCGGTGAGAGTAGTGACTTTCAACCTTACGAGTTATATGAAGAACTACAAAATATGATCCCAAATTTACTCAACTCTATAAAAGACGTGAAACATCTACTACAATATATCATAAACAACGATCTGAAAGAAATTTACCCAAATGCTTACATTGTCATTCGAATTTTGTTAACAATACCTGTAAGTACTGCTTCCGCTGAGAGGAGCTTTTCTAAATTAAAACTCATTAAAAAATATTTAAGAAATTCTATGGGTCAAGAAAGACTTTCAGCATTGGCAGTTTTATCTATTGAAGCAAATATAGCGTCTAATATAAATTACGAACAAATCATTAAGAGTTTCAGTAAAACTAAAAGTAGAAAATTTTTGTTTGTTTAATTTTTTTGTATGTATTTTTTTTAATTTTTGTTTATTGTCCCAAAAAGTATACTTAAGTAATAATTTAAGTTTGTTTCTGAATGAATAAAAAAATGTTCAATTTCAAATGCTTCTAATTTTATAAATCCTTCATCTTGCACCATTATAGGGCCTCGCGAACGTACCTTGCCCACATTTAATTTAGGTCTTGCGCCGCCACTGGATAGATGTGAGCAGTTGCTATATTAAATAGTAAAGGAAATAAAGGATCCCCCTGAGCTAAACCTATACTGCAAAGTCTAACTTCCGTAAACGTATCTATTTGAGTATTTAAATATGTAACACTAAGAAAGCTCCACAAATAATTACAAATTTTTGATCCTACGCCATATCCATCCATCAAAGTGAGCAGTTTATGTATGTCTATATTATTATATGCTCCATCAATGTCAATAAAACAGCAAGAAGTCGCCTTAGCTTGACCAAGCCCTGATTGAATGTACAAAATTAGTTTACTTAAGTTATCCAAACAAGAATGAGCTTTCCTAAACCAAGTAGTGTCAACTGAAAAGATATTTGATCTTTCAAAATACCATTCTAGTCTTTTATTTAATATGGGACGGAAAATTTTATATACACAAGACATAAGAGATATTGGTCTTAAAGATGAAACAGCTTCGGGATCACTCAATGGTTTCGGAATAGGAACTACAGCTATTTGCCTCCATTGTTTTGGGTACTACTCCATTTTCTAAAATTAAATTGAATAACCTTAAAAGCCATTCTTTTCCTCTGACAGGTATGTTATATATCATAGAAATGGATATCATATCAATCCCTGGAGCAGTTTTTTAAATTGATGGCTACTTCTAATTCTTTTCTAGAGATAACTGAAATTAGGACAATTATTTATAACAAAATCAGGAGCTAGATTGTTAAGGAGCTTTCTTGCACTATTAGTGTTAACATATTTTTTTCTACACTATCGTCCTTTTATCCATTTCATACTAAACCACATTTTATTTATCGAGGACACTTCACAAATACTATTACAAAAATAATACCAAGACTTTGATTTTGATTGTCGTACTAAGGACTTTGATTGTTGTACTATTCTTTGAGCCGCACAAATTTTATTTAGTAAAACAGAATAATTTTGTGGACTAGGGTTGTCCCGAAATAAAGAAAGTGCCAATCGTCATTCAGCTACAGATTTTGAAACAATCATATTCCAAAAGGGTTTAAAATTACTACTAGGATTTAAGTTTATTTTTATAAATGGGATATGCATATCTGCCGATTGATTCATACAGTCAAGCAGTATATCGTAAGCGAACTGCACCTCTGCAGGTAAGCTTCGGTCACTCAAAAATGACTTTATCTCGGAACTATAAAATAGCCATTTACTAAGCTGAATTTTAAGCTCTTTTTTATTTGTAGGTACAAAATAATTTAAAATTAACTTAATTATTACATGATCACTACCTGGAGATTCATTTAGTACGATCAAATCCAAATTCAGAGCAATATCAGCTGATGCAAAAGAAATATCCGGGGAAGATTTCTGCAACTTATTATTAACTAATTTAACGTGAGTAGGTGTTTTATTATTATTAAGAACTATAAAGTGACTATCCACAAGCGAATCAAAAATTTGATTTCCTCGACGATCTGTTTTATTTGACCAACTGTGGTGATGGCCATTAAAATATCCTAATACTAAGGATCTCAATATTATAAGTGAAAATAAATGTTCCCAATCGCTTTGTGAGATGCGTATAGATGGTGAGCAATAAATAGCATAAATATTTTCAATACTATCACAGTTATGAATTTTAACATGTAAACATTCAATGTCAATATTATTTGAAAAAATCTGACAAACCTCCGCCTTAACTGAGTGGTGACAAATAATAGCAACACCTCATCAGATCTATCATGACGATAAATATTATGACCAGAAATGCTTATATTATCTTTTTCATTTCACTAATTACTGCAATGTGAGCTTTTTCACGATTCAACAATACATCAAAATCTACTAACTTTGTTTTGAAACTTTGAGCATTCCACTGCAAAATATTGACTTTATTAATTATTCCTAACTAATAAATTATCCATACACAGACAGATTCAAGTAAATTAATAAATATAGGTAATTCTAAAATTTGAGCCTTGCAGACAGATATCAGCCAACTAAAGTGAAAAATGCCTTGCATCAAAATAATATTTTTCAATTTCTCTACAAGTTGTTCAAGGTTTGATTACAGTCCTGCCTCAGTCTCTCTTTCGAACTACTTGATGTTATCTCTTCAACATTTATGTTCATTTGTTCAGAAACAATTGAAGTGTCCCAATCCATAGAAATATTAGAGTTATTTTTTTCCCGTGTCTTACAGCTCTTTTTGTCTTGCCTTTTTTTTCTTATTTTCATTATTATTTGTTCTCTTACTAGATTGAATGACTTCAGAGTAAGATTGTGTTTCATTCACAATTTTGTTGAGTTCTTGATATGGATTAAGTGCAGGAAAATTATCAATATTGTCCAAATTTGTTACGTCCTCTGGTATAGGAGACGGAGGAACGTAAATAGTAGCAGCTTTTCTGTAAGTACAATTGAATTCTGCCATTAACTGTCTAATTCTTTTTTCTTTAATATATATTGGCCAGGTTCTATTTAACGACATGTGCATTGTGGAGAGCCCACAATTTATACATTTAAAGTGATTCGTGACACAATTATTACGGTCGCTAGTACATTTAGGACATATTATATGTTTAGATGGACAAAATCTATGAGTGTGACCAAATCTCCAACATTTGGAACACTGTGTCACCGGAAATGTATACGGCCTTTAAGACATATATAAAAATATATGTTGGTAAGGAAGAGCCTTCAAAACAAAGACGAACAGTTTGACTGTCTATCAAACCATCGGATTCATTATTTATGCGAAATAACCTTTTTACTGATACTATTTCTAAATCTATTGAGATGCTCATTTGAACGTCTTTTTCTGAAAGGTTTAAGTCAATATCTCTAATTGTACCATAAGACAAGCCAACTTCACTTGTCTTGTAACACTTCCAGCCCTTTTCCTGAAAAACTATTGAATTTATCATACTTTTGTGCCTCATTTTCCTCTTCAAACAAAACGAAAATATTATAGGGACTGGCATACTTAACTCTTATTATATTTAATGTTTTGGTCCTTCAAACACTTTGCTAATTCAATTCGTTTAGGAATTTTCTCTTTACTAGTTATGCAGACTTCTATTTTAGCATCTTCTTCATCTATACTTTTATTTGATAAATTTTCTCGATATTTTTATTTATTATTTCTAGACACCAAAGTCCATGTCTCACACTCATCCTCTACTCTTAATCTTTTTTTTTCTATACATCTCAGTACCTTCTTCACTCTCTTCAATTTGAAATATCACTTAGTTTTCATTTTAACATTATCAACTTCATTTCTATTCTCCATGCCATCCTGGGTCGATTGTGAGCTATTTGCAACGTTATTCACACTATTCACAAGTCATAATTATGTTTACACTGTTTACTAGCGTGCCTGATAGTGCAAAATGCATGCTAGCTTCCGAATCGATTTCTTAGGACAACAACTTGAATTGGTATAATTATTATGGCAAAAAATACGACCATAACTTCCGTAATTCAATCCAAACCAATCGCAAGCAGAATACTTAGGCCAAAAGTCGCCTCTGTCGCTCGTTCCACGCTTTAGCTTGCTGAGCTCAGGCAGAACGGGACAATGAGTCAAATATTGTCGTGCATGTCAGCGGCGTTCATCAGCTTATAGGACGTGATCACGCCAAAAAGGCTAAAACTATACTCAACATTATACTTATATCTACATATGAAAAACAAACGAATTCAGCATATTTCCACTGAAAACTAACGATATATAAGACACAAACACTCCGTTACTACATTTTCTTTTAGCTTCACGCTGTATCCCGCATAAGGCAGGGTAGGTAGAGGAAACCCGGGAACCTAGTGTTGAGACACTCCGTTCCACTTCCATTCACCACTTTCCGCCGAATTTGAGGTATTGCGTGTTAAGTGGCGGAACTCAACGCCGCGCTTTGCCTTATTACCACACGCTTGTGCCGCTGCGCCTCGACAGGCCTCATTACTATATACATATGAAAAAAACGGATTCATCATATCTCCACTCAAAACTAACGACATATAAGACACAAACATTCCGTTACTAGATGTTATTTCCGTTGCGATCACAATTCAACCGGATCCGTTGTCATCATGAAATCACAGAACGGTAAACGTTAATATACAATTACTCAACGCTTGGCGCGGCTTGAACTAGTGACATTTTCCCGTCGCGAGCCGCTTATTTATAACGACACAATTACATGGATGTAGGGCGATCGCTTCCTGATTTGATCGATAGAATTTTGTTTTGGCTGGTTGAAAACGTGGCGTGTTCTAAATAATTCTAAATAGTGGTTTTCCTTTTTTTGGCTATTTTGAATTATAGCAATGGCAGCGTTCAGAATTAGAAATAATTTCATTAATAATCAGTAATATGTGGCGTGAGGCCTGAGGCCTGTCGTGGCGCATTGGTACAAGCGTGTGACTGTAACCGACAGGTTGTAGGTTCGATACACGCTCGAGGAAATGAAATATTTAATATTTTCAATGATATGATAGAAATGAAACATTAAATATTTAAATTGAAAATATTAAATATTTCATTTCGTAGAGTGTGTATCGAACCCACAACCTGTCGGTTACAGCCACACGCTTGTGCCGCTGCGCCACGACAGACCTCAAAACATTTTTTGCAACAGACATTTTTTGCTCTACGTTACTACAAATTAGGACATGGTAGGATAGGCGGAGGGGAACTCGGTAACCGAGTGTTTAAGCACTCCGTTCCTGTTAACTTCCATTTTCCACTTTCCGCATAACAACACATTGCGTGCTATGTGGCGGAATTCAACGCCGCGCCTAGTCTTCTTACTAGAGCGAAAAAATGATAAAATATATCATATCCTCGAGTAGAGATTGAACTCACAACCTGTCGCGTTTACAGCCACACACTTGTCCCCCTGCGCCACGATAGACTTAAAAATTTAAACAATTTCGCTATAAATATTTTTTTATTACACGTAAAATTAAAAGAAAGCTGTAATTTACAATATGACACGTTTTTTATTTTATATTAATCTATACAACGCTTTTTGTTTCAGATAAAATACTCTTCAAACGCATAAATAATACGATAGAACATTCATATACTAAAAAATAATTAGTTAGAAACAAATGTTTTCCCAATATAAACTAATTAATTACAAAAAATAAATAACTAACTTAAAAAATATATATAAAAATAAAAATTTAAAGAAATAAACAAAAAAAAAGGAGTTGTTAAAAATAACTTTGCAAGTGTCAACACCGTATCTGTCACTGTCAGTGTCAAATTATCTGTCAGTTGTCGAATTCGGATAGTCGCACTATGAACGTTGTACGCTCGGATAGCGAGAACGAGGGCAGCTCTGAGGAAGACGTGGATTCTGGTATAGCTGAGGAGTTGGGGAAGAAGGACGTGGATTGCATGGATTTGTCAGAATTTTTCACTTATTGGTATGTTTTTTTTTTTTATTTTTTTTCTCGAAATTAGTTTTAAGAGGACGCTCAAATATAATTGTGTAGTACATTTGGGGTAATTATCACATTTATTATAATTTTACAGCCCTAATAAATAAAATGTGGCTTCCGTCTCTCAACAGACATAGTGTAAAAAGTTGGGCGAAAAAAGTACTATATCTTACCTACCCTTACTCTAGGTTCCCATAGGTTCCATCTGACTAATCTGCTAGTTTCAAGCTGCAATTCGATTTTCACACAACAAGGCTTTCAATTAAAAATGACTTAAAACTAATGCCATCCTTTCTGTGTTGGGGGTTAAAAAAGCATAATATGAAACAGTTTCTTGTGAGCGTAGGATCTTAGTTTTGATCAGATTTTTTTAGGAAAAAGTGGTTTTCTTATTTTTTAGGCTAAGTTTTTTATATTAAATTTGGGCTGGACACCAGGCTATTTAGGGGTGGGCACAGACCACCCTGCTTCTTCTAGAGCTAACTCAAGACTTAATTATAAGGATTATTATTCTATAACTGCGCCTACATAGAAAAAATTGTAATGTAATGGATGATAGTAAAAATAAACCAACAGGCGTTATTTCTCTTTTTTTTTATAGCTGGTTCAATTCCCACTTGGGGAAATGGATAATTTTCTTTTTTACTCTGGTCATAGGACACACGACGACGGCGGCGTTGAATTCCGCAATGTGTTGACTATTGGCTGTTTATTTTTTTTTTGTAAGCTGTGTGTTGTATTAACATTTTAAAATGAGAAATAGATATTATTTAATAATTTTATTTAATGTAAACAATAAAAAATATGATATGCTGGAAATACTGATTCTTGACAGACGTTGATATCTGAAAGAAATTAAAAAAAAATAAAAGCCTATCTTTATCACTTATAAGTTCAATTCTCTCTCCGGGAATATTTTTTTTTATTCTCTATGGCTATATATATTTTTTTTCAACTTCACAATGTATCCCGCACATGGCAGGGTAGGCAGAGGGAATTTAAGAATCCAGTGTTAAGACACTCCGTCCTGTTCCCCACTTTCCACCGAATTTGAGGCGTTGCGTGTTGATTGGCGTAACTCAACGCCGTACTTTGTCTTGTTACCAGAGCGAGGAAATGAAAACGTTAAATATTTATATTGAAAATATTAAATATTTCATTTCCTGTCGCGCTTACAATCACACACTTATACTTTAAACAACCAAAATGAATTTTCACATATAATTTTAAATATACTATGAGAATTGGCTGTGGCTTATATAGACCTGAAAAAAAAACATAGTTTAATCTCTCACCTGTTTAATTAATTACAACTTCGATCGTCCGGCCATTAGTTATCCACAATTATTACTCCCGAATCATTATTATCTACGACCATTACGCCCGTATCATTATGTTCAACAACAAGAACCCCAGTATCATTATTGTCTGCAACAAGAACCCCAGTATCGCCGTGGTCTACAACAATGACCCCAGTATCATTATTGTCTACAATGTGAACCCCAGTATCATTATGGTCTACAACAATAACCCCAGAATCATTGTTGTCTACAACTTGAACACCGCCGCCGCTGTTGTCCACAATGTTAACACCTGCATTGTCTACAACGTTCACATTCTGGAAATATAGTTTTTAAACTGTTTTTAGGTTCCCAAAGGTAACTGGTGGGTACAAGGAACCTAGTCAATTTGATCCCAACGCACCTTTGAGATGTTAAGTGTGGAATAGCACTTTAAAAATAGTAAAAATATTTAATAAATAGCATTCTCTGTTGCCAAACGATAATTCTAACGAATTGTCTTTGGGGAGTGGAAATTTGTAAAAATCGTCCCTACAGAGATGCTAACAACATAAATAAGTTGTAGCAAGCGTATAAAAATTTCGGGACGGAGCTCGGTGAGAACGAATGGCTTAGTGGTCAGAGCGCTTGGACGGTTTCCAAGAGGCGCGGGTTCAAATACTGCTTCGTTTCAAATCTTTATACGTTTTTAAATTTAATATTTTTATTTTTCTAAGTGCGGAATAACACTTTAAATATAGTAAAAAGAACTTTGAAATTTTACAGAATTTGAACCCGAACCATAGTTAATAACATTTTATAATCAAGATTATAAAAGAGCCAGTTCTAATCAGATATAATTTGAGCCAAATTTAAATATTTATAATGTTGTGAATTTCTTTTCTTAAATAGTTAAACACTTCTCCAGTACCTGCAATGAATAGACAAAACGCGGCGTTCTGTTCCGCCACTCGAAAATATTCTATGTTATTTTTTTCAGCTTCACGCTGTAATCCACATATACAAGGGTAAGCAGTTTCGGTTTATTCTAAATCGAATTTTGAAGACATTGCTTGTTGAGTGGCGGAGTTTAACGCTACGCTTCGCCTTGTTATTGGAGCGGAGAAATAAAAAAATTCAGTACCGGTACAGTAGCAGCCATCTCAATTACTCTCTTGTTCTAATAACATTATCACTTTTAAGACAATATCTATACATTGAAAACTATAATTTCAGCCAAATTGAAAATTTTCTAGCATATTTTTCGAATTAAATATTTTAAAATTGACGTGATTTTTTATTTATTAACCGATTCAAATGAACGATAAATGTTGAGGGAAAGTTGTTCAAAAAATAATAGTGAAAACTGCA
>DWMZ01002411.1:0-14163 GCA_018249855.1 Eueides tales michaeli | reverse complement strand
AGGTCTCCGTAGTAAGATCTCCGTCAGTAAGGTCATAGTACTAAGGTCCGACAGCCTCGATATTATATATTTTTTTAAAATGCTTCCTTTTTAACATGTTTCTTACAAACATAATTAAAGGCACTTGTACACACTTATTACAATATAAAATATTATTTAAATAAATATTTTAAATGTTACTATCTCAAAGTAACTTATTGAAAATAGCAAATGTACCAACTTTAATAATTATCGGACCGTCTCTTGTTAAATGAACGAGACAGTTTGTCAATAGTTCCGTAGGACAGTTGTAAACTACTGCGCTCTTCATCTACAGTACGCAGTATGGAAGCTTGTCCAAACATTGACAGTTTATTGAAAGCTTTTAAGTTTCAACATTGGATTTAGTACAAAACTTTTTATAGCTTTTTTCCGTATCTTAAACATGTGAAGGTAGGTAGCGGGAACTTGGGAACATAGTGTTAAGAAATTCCTTTCATGAGATACTTCCGTTACTCTCCGCTGAATTTAAGGCATTTCATGTTGAGCAGTATAACTCAACGCCGTGATTGGCCTTCTTATCAGAGCGTATATGTAATAATATTTATAATTTCCTTTAGTGAGGCCTGTCGTGGCGCAGCGGCACAAGTAACCGACAGGTTCTGGGTTCGATCCCCAGTCGAGGAAATTAAATATTTAATATTTTCAATTTAAATATTTAATGTTTCATTTCATCGCTCTGGTAATAAGGCAAAAGCGCGGCGTTGAGTTACGCCACTCAACATGCAGTGCCTCAAATTCGGCGGATGGTAGAGAAAGGAAGTGGAATGGAGTGTCTTAACACTAGGTTCCCGGATTTCCTCTGCCCACCCTGCCTTGTGCGGGATACAGCGTAGAGCTAAAAAAAAACCTTTTGTGATTATCGAACATACAAACTTTTAAATTTACAATCATACAATTTTTCCTCTTAAAAATACTGTTTTCCCCACTTTCTACTTAGTTACGTAGATATTAACACGGCAACTTTGTCTTCTTGCCGAGTGACGAAACAAAAATAATTGATTACATCGACTGTAAATCGAACTTACAACCATCGTTTACCCTAAAAAAACTCTAATAAATTAAATAAATATCTTACTATAACTATAGTAAATATATACATAGATATCGGTCCAAAGAGATGTACCATGTATAATCCTAGATAAATCAAGTGCTTTGCTTCTACATATGACCGGCCATAGTCTAATGCAGATAAACGACGTTGACCAAACCTTGTATGAACTATAGTAAATTGCTTCTATACTATACATGTAAGCATTTCTCTCTCAGTTTTATGCTGTATACCGCTCATGGTAGGGTAGGAAAAGGGAACTTAGGAACCCCACTTTCCACTGATTTTTTTGCCATTGCGTATTAAGTGGCGTAACTCAACGACGCGCTTAAGTCTTTACATGTCACTATGAGTATACATTTTGGAATAGTGTCTGTTTGGGGTATTGCAGCCGGTATTAAATCAATTTTTGTCTTGCAGAAGCGAGCTATTCGTGCAATTTATAAATTAGACCCTAAAGATTCTTTAAGGGAAAAATTTAAAGAAATTAATATTATGACCGTTGCATCGCAATACATTTTTGAAAATATTATGTATGTTAAGAAAAATATTAATGAGCTTAGCAAAATTGGGGATATACATAATATTAATTTTAGAAATAAGTTTAATCTTAGTGCACCTATAATTCGATTGCACCGAGTTCGTAATTATTTCATGGGGCAGGGTGTACGTTTTTACAATAGGATCCCTCCCAGGAAACGTCCGAGAATTTTCTATTTCACAATTTAAAAAAGTTGTGAAAAGACGTTTGTGTGGTGTAAAATTTTGGTTAAAAAAGAGACATGTCCCGCTGAGTTTCTCTCGCCGGTTCTTCTCAGGTCTGAGGCAGTAACTTTAGTGAACTGGTGGTAAATTTTTGACGTTCAAAAAACGAAGCTTGTAACTTCTTATTTTGAATAAAAATATTTGAATTTGAATTTGTATAATGATGCCTAGTGCTCGCTTCTTTATTTACCCTACTGTGAAAGCTCAAAATGAGAGTAATATTTTAGCTCGTTTGTATGTATATCTGTTCTCTTGTTCACTTCTAACTGTTAAGCTAGTGAACAGTTTTTGTTAAATATGGAGTTGCGTTGATGGCGCGAGTGTTCGTGGGTATAATACTTAAGCTCATGTAAGATATGGAAAAAATCAGCTTTGCTCTTGTAGGTATTTCGAGTAATCCCCTATACTCCCTTTCACACCAAAATTTTAGTTTATTTTATGCTGAGTAGTTTCATTTGTCACCGTTAGTCTTTAGTAAATAAAAAGTTTTATATACATAGACGGTTGCTAATTCGATTTACTTAACTGTTAAATAGCTTATAATTATTGTCTTTTGGTTTCGGACAAAAGTGGACTCTTTGTTTTGATTGGTATATGTAGTTATAGAGTAGTTCTTAGTACAATTTGAGGCGCGAAACTGTGCCGTGCTTGACCTGTGACTATAACTAAGAAAAAAAAATATTAAATATTTTTACTATTTTTAAAGTGTTATTCCACACTTAGGAAAGAAAAATACTAAATTTAAAAACGTATAAAAATTTGGACGAAGCAGGATTTGAACCTGCGCTTCTTGAACTATGATATGATGGTACCAACATAAATAAGTTGTAACAAGCGTATAAAAATTTCGACGGAGCTTGGTGAGGACGGATGGCTTAGTGGTCAGAGCGCTTGAACGGCTTTCAAGAGGCGCAGGTTCAAATCCTGCTTCGTCCAAATTTTTATACGTTTTTAAATTTAGTAAATATTAAATATTTTATTTCTTCCAATGTGGACCAAAGACACGCCCTCTCTTGTTTTACAGTCGCACGCCTGTGCCACTGTGCTGAGAGAGGCCTCAATAATACCTAAGTCACTCACGAAAAAGTTTTATATATTCGTAAGATGGATTAAGAGAAGTGCTGGATTAGGAGAATCTTACTATATATAAAGACAACTGAAACTGAATTAAATCTGCATGCATATTTTAGATAAACATTTCAAGGGCATGCAAAGCTTTTAGAATAATTACAATGTATAGAAGTATGGCGCGTTTTTATTCTATAGTTCAGTTGCGATTCGCGTTGTCAGTGAACGCACGTGGCCTTAGTGTTGCTTGTTGTGTGTGATTCACGATATTAGAAGGTTAGTCGGTTATTCTTATGTGAGTGTATTTTGTATAGGTAGGTATTTGAGAAAAAAATATTAAAAAAAAAATATTTTAGATATAATGAAAATATTAAACTTTGTTTTTTTTTGTGAAATATTAAATTGGTCAAAGTTTTATAATTTAAATTTTTACAAGTTGTCAAATGTATTTTTTTTGTTCATTGCGTATTGTAAGAGCTTAACGCTAGATTTCTATCTTGATATAGTCACTGTGCTCTTCTTCCGATATTAGTCAGATACAGCCTACATTATATAAAGATACGACTATACCCTTTTTACTTTTAATTTATATATTTGGTATTTGTTTTTTAGAAAACGTTTTAATAATTTTTACAATCCCGCTTAGTTCATTTTTAAACCATATATATTACGAAATACAAGCCAAGGAATGTAATATATAAACGAAATATATTACCTTCCTTGGCTTGTATTTTCTTTAAGCTTCACGCTGTATTCCATATATATCAAGGTAGACAGATTAAACCTGGGAACCTGGTGTTAAGTAACGTAGTTGCCATTAACCTAATTGTATAGACATTGTGTGTTGAATAGCGAAACTCAACGCCGCGCTTTCCAAGAGCGAAAAAAAATAATATTTCCTTCACGTTTAATGTCTACAACACTACTGTCCTTTAATAATATGTAATAAAAGTTAAAAAAAAATTCGAATATATTCAAAACATTGTAATAAAAACGCATTATTTTAAACAGTTTTCTATCGTGTTACATCGCTAGTGGCATTACATTTTATGCTTGAAACGTAAAATGACAATAACACGCAAACTAAAGTCGTGCCTGTGAGCAGTCAGTTAAATATTCACTACTATTTTACCGCGGCGTTACCTAATTTTAACTTGTTCCTTTTAAGTCATTCATAACGTAGAGGCACATGGGTGCGACTGTCATTGCGAAAAGTTTTGGATTATATTCCCACTAGAGAAAATGAAATATCTAATATTTTAATTTCCTCGTAAAGTGGCAACGCTTGAATTGAGTTCTGCCACACCGGAAGGTAAGCAACGGAAGCGTCTTATCGGTAATGGAGTGTCTTAACACTGGTGATCAAGTTCCGCGTAAAAGTTTGGCAAAAAGTGAGAAGTGGAGTGTTTTAACACTGGGTTCTCAGTACCTATACCGCTACGCGAGAACAAACGTTTGTGTGTATCTTATTTTCTTTCTTGATACTTTTTTTTACATATATCTAAGTATTTTAACGTATTTGTAACTACAAATAAGTTAAAATATTCTTTATCAAACCCTCGTCTCTATAACTCATGTTTACATTAGCATGATATGAATATTATAGGCCTATTATAATTGCAATCCTTCCTTATTCATTTAGAATAATAAAATCTTTATGAGAATTTTGCACTGAATCAACCCTACGTAAATAAATCATCTTTGTATTTTTAATATTTATAGTTCTTTTGTTTAGTTTCTTGATTTCGGACGAATTATGAATATTACTGAGGCTAGTCGTGGCGCAGCGGCACAAGCGTGTAAAGCGTGACTGTAACCGACAGGTTGTGGGTTCGATCCCCACTCGAGGAGATGAAATATTTAATATTTTCAATTTAAATATTTAATGTTTCATTTCATCGCTCTGGTAACAAGGCAAAAGCGCAGCGTTGAGTTCCACTACTCAACACGCGATGCCTCAAATTCGGCGGAAATTGGGGAACGGAAGTGTAACGTGTAACTTGGTTCCCAAGTTCTCTCTGCCTGCCCTGCCTCGTGCGGGATACAGCGTAAAGCTGAGAGAGTTATATCATTATAACATTAAAGTGTCTGTTCGGCTGATGATGTTAATCGTTTGTTTGTAACTAAGTTTAGTTTAGTTATTACGGAAATGATAATTTTGTTTTCTTTTTCCATATTTTGTATTTTTTTTTAAGTATTAACATTATTTTAATTTAAATTCAAATAAATAACAAATATGTTTACGTAATCAGATATCTTCTTTCTCAGTCATAATAATAGCTATAGATAGATGCATTATATTCTTAATGTAAATTCGCAACAAAAGGTGAAATTAATTTCAATTAAAAACAAAAGTAACTAACTGGATATCTTACGCAAGTCAGTATTTCTCTAAAGAAAGGGTAATTACCCCTTCAAGGGCGGAAATAAATCAGCCGAAAGGCAAATACGTTTTTTATCGTAATTTATGACAAACTTTCCTACTTGTTCGATAGAGTTGAACTGCGGCGTTGCAGAATGGTTGTGTTTTATGACGGTATAAAAGGTTAACCAGATATATGAATATAATTTTATAGGCTATTTCTTTATATGTAAGTTTGGAAGATACTTTTCAAATTTTCGTTACACTTTTGTGACGATTGTAGAGTGGATTCTTTTTCCAAGCGGTATATCAGTACGATTTCCTCGATTTCAAACAGAATATGGCATTACAAGGTCTCTCTATGCGCCGCTACTAACAGTCTTGTACTCATTTATAAAACGTATAAAAAATCACCGACGGATTTCAGGAGGCGCGGGTTCAATTTTTATATATATTTTAATTTCAAATATTTAATAAATTTATAGTTATTTCACATTTCTCTCCTTAGAGAGATATGCGCGCATAATAAACGCGGTCTTTTCTCTGTAAATTATGATGCAATAAAGATTACTCTACATGTCACTCCACAATCCCCTCTATCTTTTATAATAGCCGGACAAAGAGTCCTCATTTTTCGCAGAATTGATAGAAAACATTGCGTGTTGCGTGGTAGGACTCAACGCCGCGTTGCCTTGTTAGCAGAGTGAAGAAATTAAAATATTAAATATTTTTCGAGTGGGGCTCGTACCCACAACCTGTCTCCTTTGCTTGCTTGTGATACACCTTAATTATATTTATATGTATAGATG
This sequence comes from Eueides tales michaeli, assembly GCA_018249855.1. Taxonomy (NCBI): domain Eukaryota; kingdom Metazoa; phylum Arthropoda; class Insecta; order Lepidoptera; family Nymphalidae; genus Eueides; species Eueides tales. The sequence continues at coordinate 8,069 of DWMZ01002411.1, read as the reverse complement.
TATAGATAATTCTAAGACGCAGGTGACAATTACTCAAAAGCTTCTTTCTTTTCATCTAAAAATCTGTATACAAAAATTGAACTGCACTTTGTGTCGACACTCGGGAGTTATGTTTTTCATTTCTTACTTTTTCATTTCCATTCTTCATCCCATTTGCTATTTCAGATAAAATGGTGAAGCTAAATATTGATAAAAATACACTTAACAAATGTGGCTAATTAAGTGATACAAAAGTATATTTTGAGATTAAATAAATGTACATTTTAAATTTTAATTTACTATACAAAAGTATAAATAGTCCTTATCTGTATTAATAGTGTACTAACACTATACAGCATATTAAAAGAAATTCTAATTCTTTTTTTTTCTATCTTCACACTGTATTCTGTATGTGGCAGGGTAGGCAGAGGGAACCCGGGAACCTAGTGTAAAGACACTCCGTTCCACTTCCGTTCCACACTTTTCGCCGAATTTGAGGCATTGCATGTTGATTTGCGGAGGTTAACGCCGCTCTTTGCCTTATTACCGGAGCGAAATGTAACATTAAATATTTAAATTGATAATTTTCAAAACTCGGAACCTGTCGGTTACAGTCATACGCTTGTGCCACTGCGCCACAACATGCCTCAATTCTAATAAATTATGGATTAATATTGAGGACTGTCGTGATGCAGGGACACAACCGTACAATTATAGGTGCAATAGGTTGTGGGTTCAATTACTACTCGAGAAAATAAAATATTCAATATTATCACTTCTTCACCTTTGTAACAAGGCAAAACGCGGTGTTTAGTTGCGCTTCGTTATACGCAAAATCTTAAAAGTTAATCGAAAAGTGGAGCACATACGTATCTTAATAGGAAAATATATATTTTTTTTTTGTAAAATTCAGCACTTTGACCAGAAAAATTATGTTAATTTGTTTCCACAAATCAATTAAAGCTCTACACTACAGCGTGGTATACTAATACGACGATCTAGTGTATGAGACCACCAGATGGACCTAATGTAAGAAAAACTCTTTGTAATATCTACTTTCCAGTCAATTTCTGAGATATTATCTGTTAAGTGTCGGAACTTAACGCCGCCCAGAAATTTATAAAAAACATTATATATTTCATAAATTTGAACCTAAGCACTTGAATTACGCTTGAGCGCAAATAGATAGTCAATAGAATAATAAAATTAATAATTAAGTACATAACTGAATTGTTTGATGTAAACAAGATAGTTGGATGCGCAAATACTTCTAACGCTGTCGAATTAAATTCTCGAAACGATGTGAATTACATATGTGAACAATAAGATAGATATATCGCCTGTCGTGCGGTGGTAGCAGTGGCAACCGACAGGTTGTGGGTTCGATCCCCACTCGAGGAAATGTAATATTTGATATTTTCAATTTAAATATTTAATGTTTCATTTCTTCGCTCTGGTAACTAGGCAAAAAGCGCGGCGTTGAGTTCCACCATTCAACTTCACGGAAAGTGAGAAACTGATGTGGAACGGAGTGCCTTAACACTAGGTTCCCAAGTTCCCTCTGCCTACCTTGACATGTGCGGGATACAGCGTAAAGCTGAGTGAGAGTGAGTGAGTAAAATAGTTAAATATATTAAATATAAATAATAAATAGCTACTCGCATAATGTTAATAGTTACTTATATGAAAACTGCGTAGTAAAAGATTAATACCATCCGAGGCGATGAGTTCCACCACTCAATTAAGAGACATTATGTGGAAATAGGGCAACGAAATGTCTCATCTAGGCTTAATCGGCTATCCTACGGGAAAGGCGTGGATTATTTTGTATTAATACTTAAATTATTACAATATTTATTTTTATTAGTTTTAAACAGTTATTCCAGACTTAGGAAAGAAAAGCACTAAATTTAAAAACGTATAAAAATTTTAACTAAGCAGGATATGAACCCGCGCCTCTTGGAAAGCACCCAAGCGCTCTGACCAACTTAGCCATTTGTTCTCACCAGCAATTTTTATGTTTTTAAATTTAGTATATCACAATATTTAATTAATTTTAAAATAAAGGTGATACAAAGGTATTTTAATCTTAATCATATTAATTTTAAATAAACTGAGACAGAGCTTTAATTCGGTCAGGATTTTCCACGATGAAATATTAATTATGCAATTAGGATTAGCTGATTGTGTCCTGAATAACTAAAGCTTTTAAGTTTGATTAGAAATTTATTACTAACTGTTGGTATAATTCTAGATATATAGAAATTAAGCTAATTTCTATATTCAAAGATAAGCAACGTTTTTTTAGTGAAAATATTGGCAATTACTTTATTTGTTATATGTTGTAAAATATTATCGTAATTTAAAATTTTTCTATTTCTTTATACTCATCCAAATTATAATGATTATCGTTTCATCAAAATTACACTACGATTTGTAAAGTTAAACTACTTTATTAAATTGAAGTTCCTTCGCGCGCTTCTGATATGAAATACATAAAAACAATTTAGTTTTTTTTTATCTATTTATAGATATGATGATAACAAAAAGCCTTGGCGTGACTCATTGTCCAGTTGAAGTAGCAGTGGGAGGCGGGCATAGGGCAGAGAACTGATGGCCATTGTGGTGGAAAGGTTCTCGCATGGCGGCCACGAACTAGGTGAAATTTGATAGGCAGGCCTTTAGCCAAGTGAATTGATTACCTTGTCAAGGTCCTGAGCTTGATAAGATCCTTGCGGAAGGTCTATAAATGGTAGATAAAAGGCTGATATGATGATGATTATATTAATATAATAAAAATAACGTTATATAGTTATTCAATTCTCATGTATTCAAACAAGCGAATCCATAATCATTATGCTTATGAAATATATTGATTATTGAAAAAAGAAACGTGATGTGGTTAGAGGAAACAGAGTAAACCATGAACTTAATAAATTAAAGAGTTGAGATCAAAATAGCTTAGAAAAAAAAACAATTATAGATCTGTTATATTATAACTAATTGATACCGTTATGAAGCTTACAAAATCAATTCTCAGCCATTCTCTTAGTAATCGGTTTGGAAATAATTACCATAAAAATTTCACAATTTTTAAATCTTTTAAGACAAAAACGTAATTTTTAGTAAAATGTCACAATAGTTTAAATTCTTAACACAAATTCATTTAGCTTTTAGAGTTCAAGACTACCATTAAATTCCATAAATATATTTTATCAATTTTAGTATAGTATTAAAAATGAATATGAAAATGCACACGTAGGTATGTATATATATGTTAGAGTACTACGAGTACCTTTTTGTAGGTCACATACAATTGTAAACTTGAACTAAATACACGAGAAACTTAAACCGTCTCACTAATGGATTTGTATGAAATGTCTAAATTATGAGCTTTTAGCGATTTTTTTTATCTTAATTTTACAAATATTATATGCGAGTAAGTAATCAAAGTCGTATAGTTGCTTTTTGAATGAAATTGTCTAAAAGTAAAAAGTATTAAAACATTTTTGAATTAACATGACTTTTTATACACATTTGATAAATATTAATATATTTTAAAAAATATAAGTATAGAAAACCACTATATCGACAATCAGACAATGGCTTAGGCAATTGGTGCCTAGAGTTCTAGTGCGAGGAACCTCCTCACCATACATGTCGTATTGTCATCAAGTAATACTGCCTTGTGTATTCAGTTCTTGGTCCAACAGTGAAAAGATAACCTCTAAAAATGTCAGTCGAGGCTTTTTGCTATCAAACCGTTAACTGAAACTACTATCGGCACAGTGACGGATCAGTGATTATATGTGTAGGCGTGGGTACCTATATTAGGGATTCAGTATTGCGTTGTTGATTTGGAGCTACCAAATCCACAAGATGGTCTTGAGGAGATTGTGGGACTGAAGAGCAAGTTGCTGATCTGGGGCCAATGTATGGCTGGGCTGTTTCGATACTTACTTCAGGAACTAAATATTCACATTACCTGCACAATGGTAGTAAAACTGCGAAGCCATATATTTTTACTAATATGTAGAATTTGTGAAGTTTGGGTCGGTAGAGTTAGGTCGTGTAGATTCAGAAGCTTGGCTCTACATGAGATCTGACATCTTTTTCGCAGGGCAAACCTTATGTGGTCGTCTTGGCAACATTTTACATGAAATTATTTTGGTAGGATGTATTATTTTGGCTTGATCTTTTGACGTTAACAATATTAGGTCATCCATGTACAGCAAATGAGATATGATTTTCATCATATCCTAGTCCTGGATAATTCAGTACGTGACGGACAGAAGGTCTAAAATGACTAATATATATATTTTTTTAATTAAATGAAAGTGATACTTTCTCGTTTTAATGTAACGATTATACGAGCGGTCATAGTTATAAATACTAACAGATGTAAAATACTATGTGATGATATGTATAGACGCGATAGTTCTGATTTCGATCCTTACAGAATAGAATTTAGGTTTAAATTTAAAAGCAACGTAATACACGCCATAGTATATATTTGAGGCACAATAAAAATATAACTGTTGAGCAAATGGTTTTCAATGTCCTCGCACTGAGGGCGCGCGCCTCGCTCGCTGTAGCCACGGAGCAACGCGGTCGTTATAAACTAATAACTACACTACTACAACTAAAAACTATAACCATGTCACTATAAAAATGTGAATTGAAAGATTTTTTTTTTGGATTATGTTTGTAAATTTTGACGTTTTTTTTGCATACTTTAGGGATATCAGGGTTAATTTTTTATTTTCATTTTAATTTTTATTTAAAAGATGTAATAATCAAAGAACATCAAAGATTTAATAATGAGATTCAAAAATATTTTAATCACTCCGATCTCCATGAAATGATGATGATGAGTTTTAAGCGTATCACTTTTTAGATTAAATTTGATAACATTTTATGTGTTAAGGAATAAGTTTTATAGATCAAATTGTAAAAGTATGTAAATATGTTTTTCTATTATTAAATCAAAAGTTTTACTCAGTTAAATGTTTACGGCGGCTGAGGCGTAAAGTTAATTTGTCTCCTGGCACATATTTCACTAAATTACTTATTTCGTGTTTCACCTAACATTTTACAGGATATTCTTGTTACAAACTTTTGCTATTTCCAAGCAGGCTTTTAATGCTAAAAGCTCGGCTGAGTAGAAGTGGTGAAGCATTTTTTAAGCTTTGTTAGACAAAGTTAACATTTATTAAAAGCTTTAGTTAGAAAAGTTAATTTAATATTTAAAATATAGTATTAACGTAGTAAGGTTGTGTTTCTCTGACAGGTATGGGTTCAATCCTCACTCGGGGTAATGATTATATAAAAATTAGTTTCAATACCCCGCCTGACGATCAAATATTGAGTTTTGTTACTGAATATGCAATGTAGGTGAAAAGGGTAGATTTGTTTTTTATTAGTTTTTTTTCACTTCAGTTTTACGCTGCTTCCCGCACATAGTATACTTTGGATCTTTATTTCAAAAAACCTTACACCTGTTTTAACTTTTAAATTTTTTAGTAATTTCGATACTTAAATATTATTTAAAGTCTCTGAGGTCTATCGTGGCGCAGCGGCACAAGCGTGTAGCTGTAATCGACAGGTTTTGGGTTCGATCCCCACTCGAGGAAATGAAATACTTAATATTTTCAATTTAAATATTTCATGTTTCATTTCTTCGCTCTGGTAATAAGGCAAAGCGCGGCATTGAGTTCTACCACTCAACACGCAATGCCTCAAATTCGGCGGAAAGTGGGGAACGAAAGTGGAACGGAGTGTCTTAACACTAGGTTCCCAGGTTCCCTCTGCCTACCCTGCCTTGTGCGGGATATAGCGTGAAGCTAAAAAAAATATTAATAAAAGAGGACATACCTGCGCGATTATAAATGTGACAAATTTCAGATTTGATCTCCACTTGAGAAAAATGAAATATTTAATATTCTAATAACGCCGCTCTGATCAAGACAAAGTGCGACTTTCGTTTCTTAATACGAACTGAGTATCTTAATACTATGCTTACAATTTTTTCTGTTCGTCCTGCCACGTGCGTGATACAGCGTGAAGCTAAAATAAAAAATAATTAATTATTATTTTAAAAAGACGAAAGCTGTATAAGCGTAATATTAGAGCAACGACAGAGTTCTAGATGTGGTTGTTACTGAATCGGCTTTATTGTGGCATACAATGGATAGATGGCCTACTTCATGTATTTAATGGGAATAATTAAAGAGAAAATGCAAAACGAATGCTGTTCGAGGGTAGATTAAAATTGCAATATTTTTTAAGTTTATATCGTGATAAAAAGTTTAAGTTTATTTCGTGAAATTTATTTTTTAGCATTACGCTACAAGCCAGAGGCAAAAGTTCCCAGGTTAACTTAGTGTTAAGATATTCTGTTTTGCTCTCCACTCTGGATTTGAGTGGTGAAACTCAACGCCGCTCTTTGCTTTGTAACTAGAGCAAAGGAATGAAAATATTTAATATTTTTTTCCTCAAGTTGTCCCTGTTGTATCTACAGTTGTTATTCGGTGTTATTTGAAATGGAAGGTAAACATATAATATACTGTCGATTATATCATTTTAAGAAAACCTAGTAGGTAGTAGTATGTTTGATTCCCAATTGAAGAAATTCCCTTTTTGTAAACGTATTTTTCTTGTTCAAATGACGAGACAAAGCGCGTAATTGAGTTTCGCCACACAACACGCAACGCCTTAACAATTCTGTGGGAAGTGAATAATGTTTTAATGAGAATGTAAGAGAAGCTATAAAGAATATATAAAAATACAGCCGATTTAATGAGTAAGCAGTTAAGAACTACGTATATCAGGTCAAATTATTATATGAAAATTAATTTCAACTACAAGATATGAACCAGTGACACAATTAAAACTATAAACAATAGATAGAAAAAAAAATCGCTTGACTTTTGACATAATTCAAAACTAGGCCAGCATTTGCATTGTGCAGTAAATTACTATGAACTTTTCTGATTATGCATAACAAGACAGAAACTTTTATATTCTTTAAGATTTAATTATGGCCAATATTATTTCTATATCTTTAAATTTTAATTTAACCTAGTGTTAAGACATTGTGGGCCCGAATTTTCGAGACATTGTGCATTACCAGTATTTAACGCCTCGATGTGTCTTGTTAAAACAGTGAAAAAAAAAAACAATAATTTCTCGAGATTGCGTATCGAAGATTGCGTATCCAACAATTCGGTCGGTTTACATTTTTAATCTAAAAAAATGATAACTTCAAATATAAATAACTCTCCGCTAGTCATATATTTCTCTGAAAGCTGCAAAGGATATCTAAAATACATACTAAATTTATATAAATATATAAAAAGAAGACGAAAAACAAAGATATTGGTATATTCGATACAATATTCTCATCTCATATACACCTAAGCTAAGGCTATTCGATGCGGTCGGTATCGACAGACGTCGGACCGTGTGGTTCGCATACAAACAATTTTGGCAATGAATTTGCGATGTTTTGCTTGAATATTTTTCTTAGCTTTTTCTTTGAGTGGCGACAATTATTGCTGCGCTTTGTCTTACTACTAAAGCAAGTAAATGAAAACGAGTCATTATCCTCATATATTACTATATGAGGATAATGACTCGTTTAAACCTGCAAATATATACTTATAAAAAATCTGTAAGTCTTCGCTGTCTGTACATGTAAAATATATTATGAATAATCTTAAAGGAGACGTTTATTTATATAGTACGATCCAAAATAATAACAATATAAAATTCTGTCTGTTAGTCTGTCTGTGAATTTTTACTTGTATTTTGGATAGCATAAAACTTATGTATAAGTGATTTAAAAGTAGTTTTCACTATTGTTTCAACCAACATTCAAAATTTAGTGTTTGTTTTATTGAAATCGGTTGACAAATATATTTATTTGTAGTTACGTCAATTTAAAATAAATAGTTCGAAAACGAAAAATCGAAAATTGCTACAAACTGTTTATTCGTTTAGATGAAATTTTAATTTTTAATGTTAACTTTATTAGAAAAATAAAGTATTTAAGATTAGTAAATAAAATAGCAATTTTAGCGAACGAAGCC
>DWMZ01002410.1:0-14163 GCA_018249855.1 Eueides tales michaeli | reverse complement strand
AGACTAGCGAAACATTGAGAGTAGATGTCTCACTGGAGGCACACTCAGCCACAGACATATCTCACAACAGATCCGCTCATAGTTTAAATAGACTGATTGCAGATATAGATTACAAAAAAAAAAAAAAAAAATTTACGCAAATGATTCACACAAAAATTTCATATATAATAGGTGCACACGTGTAACTTAAGTTTGTCAACTTATATGAATCACGCTACCGTTGACTTACAATCGTGAATTGTTATGGAACCCTCCGTGGACAAGTCCAACTTGACTTGACTGGTTTTTCATTTATTACTATGTAAATAAAGATAGAAACAGGAGTTTGAGATATTGCGTATTGAGTAGTCTCAGTGCCTTTTCTTTGCCTCGTTGCCAGACCGACGAGATGAACACAACATATCTGGTTTTAGTTACACACTTGTGCCTCTGCGCCACGGCTGGCCTCGCTATAAGCAACCTTTTTTAAATAACTAAAAATTATTTGTGAAAGTGGCCAAAGTGAGAATTTTTCTTTGATAATATTGTTACAGTTCATTCTTATGTGTATTTTAAGCGTATCAATTTACATATAAAAGCCTTTATTTCAATATTATCGAACAAAGAAGTGAGGAATGGTGTATATCAACCCTAGATTGCCTTTGCTACCCCAGTAACGGGGAAATCGTATATTGTGGGATAATGTAGTATAAAATAAGGGAATGTTTAACGGCCACTTCTACAGTTTTTTACTTAAAGTACTGCATACAATGACTTTCAGTCGTGGCCTTGGATATTTAGTTGCTGAGATTGAATAGAGTATATTATTTTGTTAGTACAACTTTTATGTTTTACTTTACTGTTAAAACTGTAATTTAAAAAATAGTTTACAGGCTACTTGTAGTAAAAATAAGTTACTAAAAGTTAACATTAAAATACATGCGATATTAAACGTGAAGGTTTATGGGTTTGAGGAAATTTAGGAAAGGATTTAAGGAAATTATATATTTAATTTACATTTCTTTGCTCTCGTAATGAGACAGAGCGCAGCATTGAGTCTTTTAACCGTTCAGGCAATGTGTACTGAGTAGCATAACTCAACACCGCGCTTTCCTGCCCCAAAACAGGCCTCACTTTGGTTTTTTTTTCTTGGATATTCCTTCTATTAATGTTGTATCTAACCATGTCATATCTCCGGTCTTGTAATATAACGTCGTAGCATATGTAGTAATATTGCACACAAAGCATATAGAATGCCAAGATTTACAAATAATCGTTCTATTTAATTCATGGCACGACTTCCGCTCGTGCTTCACAGAGGCCTTGACGAAAAACCATATTAAACTCTATATTTACATATAAAAGGTTGAAAAATCATAAAATAATATTGGCAGTTATGAAACTTTCAGGAGCTTTACGTTGATTCCCGTCGATGCATTATTTACGCGTCGCTCGTGTTACCAATCGATTGTAAACGCTGAGCTTTTAAAGGCCCGTGAAAGCTTCAGGATATATCTAACGAGATGTTTCCTGCTGATATTGTGTACGTTGCAGCAATGCTTAGAATTATTTATTAATTTTGGTTTTAATGCTGATAATTTTCTGAGCACTATTAACATACATAGTTAAATTACTTAATTTTGTACTCTTCTCTTATTTCATAAGTCTGATAACCATTTTTAAAATGGATGCCTTCATGGTGTAGCACAGCACAACATTTAACTGTAAACGCGAGAGTTTTAAGTTCAAATTCAGTCAGGGGGATGCGGTTTCTTTATTTATTTGCGATAGTAAAGCGAAAAAGCATAGTACAGAGGTGAAAATCAAATTCTATTAATTATCCTTGATTGATATCTCATGTTTAAACGAATATGTAGGTTTCGTAACAAAAGTTGTGCGAATATCGATGCCGATAATGTCAAAGATCCATATTTAACCAAACCTAGTTTGTTATCTTGTGGGAGACTATTTTCGTTCCCATAACACTGTATGAGTTTGACCTCAATAATATTGTGATTTATTTTCAGCTACACGCCATGTCCCTACATAGGAGGGTCAACAGATCGAACTTGGGATCCTAGAGTTAAGACACTCTGTTCCGAATGCATGTGGAACAATTTTTATACGTCTCATTTTTATTATAATTATAATTCTTTATAACTCTTTTTTAGCTCCATGCTGTATCTTGCACATAGGTTTGGCAGAAGGTTAGGCAGAGAGGACCTGGTGTAGTGTTAATATACTCCGTTCCTTTTAAGGCGCATCCGTTCCCCATTTTCCTATTTCTGGAGGCATTGGGTGTAGAGCGGTGGAACCCGCCGCTCTTTAACTCACAACCACATAAAAAATAAAATATTTCATTTACTCGTGTGGGGATCGAACCCACAACCTGTATCGTTTGTATTATACTGGTATTTGATTTTTTTTTTGCTATGTTGAGATAAATGCAGTTTAAAAGTTATGTTTTACGTTAACTATTTTCTAAATTTTGAAGTTAAATTCTTATTTTACAATTAAATATCTTTAAATCTTTAATCAATATAATATTCAACCGATTTATATTTATTTAGCCTGGAGTAGTCACAGGAAACGATCTGTTTCACACTTTCTTATAACTTCAAGACATAATCCAAGAATGAAGGGTTAACTGACCGAATTCAACCATCGCTTTTTATGTACCAGGATTACGAAAATCATTCATATACATATAACCGTTCCCCGGGTATGGATAGAACCTAGAACCATCGTTCTACCAATAAAACGTAGTATCTCTAAGCTACGATGGTCTCATATAGCAATATATCCACACATCGAGGGTCTCCGGCGTGCGGGTCCCCGTGACGCCATACATCATAGCGTATCTGTAGAGCTCGCTTTGTACTGATTTATGAATGCCACTCAGGGAACTGGGAAGTCATTTGAATTTTCTTATGTTGTTATTTATGTCATTGTTTGAGGAATTTGTGTGTTAGAGGTTGTAGGTTCGATGAGGTATAATTAACTCTGATTAAAATATAGTGTGAAATGAGAGTCAAGTTGAATATTGGGCCATGGATTCTCAATTTTGTTGACAAATTAGGAAATTTATATTTGTGCCGAGTTTTATTTTCGCTTGATATAAAATTCTAATTGAAAACATATTTTTTTTTATATTTAGTAGAGGTGAGCGATTGCATTGTTTCATTTATGTTTTTTTCAAGTCAATACAATAATTATTATTACTAATAGATCTTTTAGTAAATGTTATGGAAAAATATTTAAAAAAACATCTTAATCACAAATTCAAATTAAAATTATTTTATAAATGCTTTTAGGAACTTATTTTCTTTAAAGTTTCACTGAGATTTAAAACATATTTTGTAGAAAATTTATATAAATATTCAAAATAAGGCTACTACACCTTTTACGTCTAATTTACGTCAATCATATAAAGAATTTCCAACAACCGTTTGAAAATAAAATTTTTCTCAGTATTAAACCATTCTATACAAAATAAAAAGGTTGTACTTAGCAAATACATTAGCCACTCTACAAATAGAGTCCAAAGACATTGAATACTGACTTCTACGAAATAAAATCCCACCGTTTCGGCGTTCTGTGTACTCTGATGGTGATTTTTCTGCCAATTTTCTTGAATATTTTTACCTTTTTACTAAGAAAAAATCGTACATAATATATAACAGGCTAATCAGGTCATTGTGGTGTAATGAGACTGCGTCTGATTAAATAAGTATTGTGAGTTCAATCCCCACTCAAGAAAAATAATTTATATTTATTTTAGGTTTACATTATATCCCGTACAGGAGCAAGTAAAGGGAACCTTTTATTCTCTACTTTTCTCTGAACTCTGGGCTCAATGCGTGTTGTGAAGCGAAAATGAACCCCAGTCTTTGGCTCGTAATCAGAGCGAAGAAATGAATATATTCGATTTTTCATTATCTCTTGTGGGGTCCTAACAAAAAACAGTGGCTTGCACCAATGCGCTTCGACAGGCCCCATTCAATAATATTTACATACATCCTTGTTTTATTTGACAAAGCAAAATGTTGAACTTCATATTTTGGACACACCATATCTGTAAAATTGGTCATAATGTTGAAGCACAAAGTGTCTCTAAGCTAGTTTCACTGCCTATGTTCATCACCTTTACTTGGTTTTTAAAATCATAAGCCTCCATATTATATTTATATGCTGAGGCCTGTCATAGTGCAGAGACACAAACTTACTATTGTATAGGGTACAGGTTAGGTTCGATCTCCACTCGAGCAAAAGAAATTTTGAATATTTTAATTTCTTCGGTTCGCTAAAATGTTTCAAATTCGGCGGAAAGTGGAGAATGGAATGGAGTATCTTAACATTAAATTCTTAGGTTTACTTTTACTACTATGCCATGTGCGGAATACAGCGTGAAGCTGTAAAAAAAGAATAGACAGTATATATTGACTTTATACACATTGAATGACAATATAACTCAATTTTAAGCGTTAACGTCTGGTTTGCTTTGGATATTAATCGATCAAGTTTGTTATACAATTTTCCTATTTTAAAGTCGTTTCACCGTAATTAAGTTTCTCTAAGTATTTATATGATATATTTAATATTTTCATTTCTTTGCTCATGAAACAAGGCAAAGCGCGGCGTAAGTTCCGTCACGCAATGACTCAAATTTGTCGGAAAGTGGGGAATGGAACGGAGTGTAGTAACACTTTGTTAACAAAATTACCTCTACCTACCCTACCATGCGCAGGATGAAGTGTAAGGCTGAACAAATATCATATATGTTTCTTTAAATGGAATATCGATTTTATATTCTAATATGAAACAAAATGAAGCAATAACAAATGCGTATATATTAGTGAATATATTTACGTGCGTGGGGTGGGGTGGTTGTACGGTCGGATAACACAAATATTGGTTCAGTGTTAACTTGTAAGGGACATGTTATAAAGTCAATGTGGGGCCAGAAGTGTCGAGTTAGTAGCTAATTAAATACAAATGTACATATATGGTAAAAGCTCGCCCGAATATTGGATGGTGCTAACATTCTAATGAACTATTTTATACTAAGCCAAACGTTCTCTCGAATTCTTTATACACTTGTTACAATGTTATTGTAGACAGTTGTTACCATCTCTATTGCGATAATTTCACAAATTTTCAAATAGATAATATGGGGAAATTTATTAAATATTTTTCAACATTATTTTCCACCTAAGAAAGTAAAAATATTCAAAAAACGTGAAGCTCCATAATATCGCAACTGAACAGACTATCCTAATGTTTTCTAAATGTCTATGTTCTTGCATTACATTCATGAATACAATATGACGTGTGGGTAAAAGTATTTCATAGTTCAATTAGCTAGAGAGCTTCTAAACGGTCGTTAGTTTATCACGTAACGCGTTTCTTGCCTTCCCTTTATTACACGTGAGTATAAAGGGAAATATTTGAGAGTAGTTATTTATAGGTTCCCTCGCGATGGGAATCTGTATGGAAGAAATCAAATAAATATTTTAATATAAATATTTAGTAAGGTTGGAGTTATATTTTAATGATTTTATCTCTAGAGGAAATAATATATTACTCGCTCTGGTAATAAGGCAAAACACGGCGTTAAATTCCGCTTCTCAATAGGCAATGCGTCAAAAATAAATTCACTCAAAAAGAAAGAACAGAAATATCTGAATGAAATTGAGTGTCCTTAAGACTAGGTTCCCGACGCTGCTAAGTGCGGAATATAGTGTAAAGCTGGCAAGAATTAAAACAGTAATATATAAACTCACAGTACAGTAGTTTAATATTAAATTTCAAAAGATCATAAAAACCTTAAAAGGTTTTTATGGGAGGACAAAATAAAATCTCGTATTTCTTTTTAATTTTGTTTATACTGTTTTGAGTTGAAAAGGATATAAAATGGGACATTTGTTATCAATAAATAAAGGCAAAAATATAAATCAAATCTCTTTTATTAGCTCTAGACAATATCTTTGTATGTATTATAATTATAAGGTATTACTGCAACATTATTTTAAATTAACAAACCTAGAAACAAATTTTGGCATAATAACTATGAAATCAGCCTTAGTCAGTCTTATGACATTGGAAATATAAAACAAAGAAATAAAAATATTAATTCTTCCACAATATAATAACAAAATATAACACTAGAAACATTCATAGTCAACAGCCAAACAATTTGAGCAAGTAGGTACTACATGTTCAAGCCACAAGTATTTATTACATTTATTGCAAATGAACCTTGTTTCTCGGTTTTTTTGCCATCCACATTCAAAGCAAGGACCATTTCTTGAAGGACCAGCTTCAAGAAGGACACATTCAATGATCGCGGCAAGTTCAACTGTGTTTGTCGTTCTCTTATATGTGGTTCAATCAGGTTCATAGCCAAATTCTCAATGAAGTGGCGACGTAAAAGTTTCGAGTCTTGATTATTAGCTGTATGTATAGTACTGACGGTATAGTACTGATCATAGCGTAAAAAATGACCATAGGCCAACGCCCTGTTGCCCGGGCACAGTTGTTTTTTTGCACACAGATGATCTACGACATCGACGCCACCCTTTATGTCATTGTAGCTCAAAATTATATCGGGTTTTTGAGTTGCAGCGTCAACTTTATTATCATTATGCGTGGTACTAAACAGAAGGACGTTTTTTCCTGCTTTTGGAACATGTGAAAGTAAAACCATGTAGTCACGAAAACCAAACATACTAGACTTCACTCTCCGACTACGTAATACGTTGAAGTCCGTAGGAATTTCTTTTTTGTTCTTCCTGATTGTCCCAACCATTGTTAGTCCCTTCTCAAGTAACGCATCAGCCAATGGTAAACTAGTATACCGATTATCAGTTGTGACGTTTCGACCAGTATTGAATATTGGTTCGCATAATCTTTGGACAACAGCCAAGCCAGAATTATCAAGATTGAAGGGACCTCCAACTGGCTGCTTACTGGGATAAATTTTCATACTAAATGTGTAAAACATTTCACCGTCACAGAGAGCCTGAATCTTGATACCATAGAGGGTTTATTTGGAATATACTGACGGAAGAAGCATTTGCCACGAAAAGCTTCTAGTTTTTCATCGACAGTTACAAAAGCAGACGAAGTGCAGTTTTGGGCGAACATCTCAAAGATTTCTCTCATATGACAAATTTTATCTTGTTCTTTTCTTTGCTGCCTCGTGTTACAATCATCAAATCAAAACAAAACTCGCAGAAGAAATTTAAACCTTTGAGCTGATATAGAAAGTCGAAATATTTCTACAGCACCGCCATCCGTCTGAAACAATGATTCAAAAATGAGATGATTCCATTTTTTCACTCCGGCTAGTAGAACCAAACCCATAAAGCATTGTATCTCGTTGAAATTAGTCAGTCTCGCATACGTCTCTCTTATAAATTTATGTTTCAATGAGTCAATGTATTGATTGGTGTATTTTACAATAATGTTTATTATATTATTGTCGAAGAAGTATTTCCATTTTTGCAAAGGATCTTTCTCACCGGCAATAACTCGTTTGGGTCCTGGTAACTGAGATATGATGTTGAACCTTCTAGTACGGACAGATTGGCGATGAGGCTCTTTATTCCACTTCGTTGATTTGTCATTTCCCAAATAAAATGATAAGCTTTCATTTTCTGAAGCTTCTCGGTCACTCAAATCCTCTTCGTTCTCTGAATTCCGTATTTGATCTGGATCCAAATTTTCAGGTTCAAGGTCACTTCCAGTCTCACTTTTCGATGATCTTTGTAATTTATCTATATCCGAACTCACTTTCTGCAAAAGAGCCTCAAGACGTCACTGTTGCTGTTCATAATACATACTAAAACAACGAAAAACACAATTTATTTGAAAAATACGTAAATACTTCTAATAATATCTGGTAAAATATCAATAAAAACGCGTGAAACGATAATAAATTATAAAATCTCACAACCACCACTATAAATAACAACAACAGTCTCATCAAAATAAGTGAAATAAAAAAATACACAACAAACATGTGACTTACTTCGTTGGTGCCACCGGTCTCACGGATCGGGTTGGTGCCAAAACTCAGGAACGTGCGCCCGCGTCGCTGTCACGGGGTGGACTAATGGTAGGGAGCGTGCATTAAGGCAGCTACTCGAATTCGCAACGCAATCGATAAACGGTGTAAAAAATATTCTTTGTTTTTAAAACTACCCGGTCTCACTGACATATAGGTCACCAATGGCGGGTTGAGGAAACTTTCATTCTATACACCCTTTTGCGTAAAACGAATATTTTTTGTACGAATATTGTTTGTTAGATATTTTAACTAATGTAGAGTTAGTTAACTTCACTAATGTAGAGTTATTTACTGTAGTATAGTAATTAGATCGTTATACGTAGCTCAAAATAAAGTACAATATAGATAGTAGCTTGCCGTTGTAGTTAGTTAGTTTACATTACATAGATTATAGTTACAACAGTCGAAAGAGCTCAAATGACTTCATTTTAAATAATTTATTTAATCGTAAATCAAGTGATAAAATCGACTTGACATAGATATAATTATTAAAGATTAAAATTATGTTTAGACGATGAATGTTTATTTCAAATTAATTAATAGTTGTTCAATAATGGTCGTAAGTTATAAAGTTTTATATGTAGAGACTGCTGGAACAACATATTGTTAATAATAGTTAACCATCGTTGGTTTTCGACATATATGTATAATGTTACAAAAGTAACCAGAATAAAAGAAATATCAACCCCAATTAAATAATTTTGAATTTAAACAAACCTTCACTAGTATTAAAAACTATATTTAAATGAACACACACATCTACCGCTTCGGAAAATCTTATTGCATTGGAAAGAATCGTATAGGTAATATTAAACATATTATGTCATCCTACAAAACCCTTAGTAATTTTAATTTAACCCGGCAAGCGATGTTGCAGGTAAATCTAGTTATAGAAAGATTTAATTTTGTCCGTCCATCCGCCCAAGATATGCATGTGGTAGAAATTAATGCTGCATTTTATTTAATTATTGAAATTAATGAAAAACTACAATTAAATGATCAAATATTTCACTAATTTCCTCGAGCAGGTATCGAACTCACAAACTATCATGATTACATTCACATGCCTGTGCCTTAATGCCACGACTATCTTCTAATTATATATAAATTATTATAACTCGACTTGGCCCTAATCACTGCATTTAGGTTTATAATATTCTTAGTTAAAGTGAACCTTCGAGTAAGGTCACGATGAAAATCGCAACTCAAGTATGAAAATAAATGAACTAAAATATCCTTTGTAGTACAGTTTTATAAAATGCTTCAGTTCAAAAGTACGGGAATTTGAAAAGTTGCATTTATATTTTAAGTGAATTGAGCGATGTTACGCGTAAAGGATTTTTGAGAGCCGCATACAAAAGAAGAAGGCAAAAAAATAGATTCAGAATTCAGTGGACTTTAATTACTAAAACTACAATAAAGGTAGTCTTTTTTTCTTTTGTATCATCTAACCTAGAGTTCCTTACCTTATATATAATGAATGAAAAATAAAACTGAAAAATAAAAATAAAAATAAACCTTATGATTAAATTTCTTATTGTTTTCTCCTATAATAAATACGACGTAATTATAGTTCGTTTCAACTATGGTAGAGAACGCAGAGGGAACTTAGGAACCTAGTATTATGGTACTAAATTCCCATTAAAACACTTCCATTACCTACTTTTTGCTGAATTTGAGGCATTGCTTGTTGAGTGGCAGAAGTCAAAGATTTGTCTCGTAACTAGAGCGTGAACATGAAAATATTGAAGATTTCATTTCTTCGAGTGGGGATCGAACACCGTCTTTTATACATTTGTTTTTACACATATAGCTGCTTATCAAAGATAAGCATACAGGATATGGCACCTTTTTCTAGCTTGACGCTGTATCCCTGTAATAACTATAGATATATTTTAAAAATTATTTTAAAATATATCTATAGTTAATCTGGGGCTCATGTTCAAAATATACTATTATATAAGAAAAAATTATACATATTTATACAAAAATTATTTTTGAAATAATTATTTGTGGTATTCTTAGACTCATTATTTCCATCCACATTCTCTAACCGGCAAAAAGGCAAAAGAGTGACATTGTGCTGAGCTCAACAAGCAATGTAAATGCCAAATCAGCGGAAAATGGGGAACGAAACGGAGTGTCTTAACACTAGGTTCCCAAGATCCTTCTGCCTACACTACCATATGCAGAACATAGGATGAAGTTGAAAAAAAATTTAACTCACAAAGCTTTATATGAAAATGTAGAGTTCGACAGTTTATTATTTAAGATAGGACTATAACGCAGCACAGCGAGACACGGGATGCAGGCAATCATCAAATTAAGCTCGTTAGTTAGCGGCTATTAAGCATTCAGCAATTTCCGGAAAAGCTGAGTTAAACTTGATTTGTGAGTTTTTAAAACGAAACAAACGGGGATGGGAGCTGTTCTATATTTATCCTGTATAATTTAGGGAATATTATTTATTGCTGTATTCTCTTTGTAGCTTTACTCTGTATCGTATATAAGACTGTATTTGTAGCCGCTATCGGTATAAGAAAAAGAAAAATACTCTCGAGTGGGGTTCGAACAAATAGTCTGTCGCGCTTACAGTCGCACTTTTTGTTTTTGCAGAAACACTGATCTTAATTTTATTCGATATATTTAAAAATCTAGGAAATTATAAAGTAAGTGAAGGGAAACATGTAGAATTGTTTCAACGTATTCCGCCCACATAATCTATCTTTTGATAGATCTCTACCTGTCACGTCCAATGCGCTCAGGATTTGTTGTTATACATTGTGTTACAATACATTGTGTTGCAATACATTGATGACCGTTAGAGTTCCTTACACAGAGCATTAATTATATATAGAGCAATAATTATTATACATATGAATTGTTTATTAAATTAATATTTTGTTTTTATTTTAACAGTTTCTCAGGTAATTAAATTAAAGTTGTAGATTGGGAAATTTGCTAATATTTTCTGTACAAAATAAAAGTAACATTTTTGTTTTTAATACTAATAAAATACTACTGACGTTAAATCATCATTCAAGTAAACTATTCCGATTGGTAGAGCGCGGCGTTGAATTACACAATACCACTAGAATTTGGCGGAAAGTATGGAATGGAGAGTCTTAATGAGAAACGAAGATGATACAGTTGAAATGCGACGACGTAGGACGCTGACGAAATTTATCGTTTTGACTTTTCTCTTCCGAAAGAGGATTTTACGAAATTTATATGGAAACGAAATTTTATTTTTTATAGTAAAGGTGAACGAAATTGCGAGTAGTCACTAATTGTTTGAATACTTTATCGAATTTAGAACACGTAACCATCATAATATATCAAATTACTAACAATAGAAGATATTCTTAGAGGCAATAACTACTTTGGCTTCCTTTTCTATCAAACGAATGAAATATAATATATAGTAAGCAACGATTGCGTGACTATCGCTCGTAAAACGCTGCATGCATAATGCATGCTTCGGTTCAGAAATTATTTCGTACATACATGTTGCGTTTACTTGAGCGCCTTAGTTTGTAAAGTGTACGTCAAGTCCATATGATACTACCGTTTTGAAAAAACTTTTTTTTAGTTTCATCACGCAGAAGGGTGCCAGAGGGAACTTGGGGACCTAGTCTTAAGATACACAGTTCCGTGTCCTACTTTCCATCGAAGTTAAGGAATTCCGTATTGAGTGGCGGAACCCAACGCCGTATTTTGTCTTGTTACCAGAATAAAAAAAAATAAGAAATATTTAATATTTACAGATCTTAAAAAACTTTAAAAAAGAATTGATTAGAGGAAAGAATTGAAGAGGGCAATGATTGTACTAGTATTTCGTTTACTTGTACACCACTATGTTTTCTAAACAAAGCGAGGCTTAACTTTTGCATAGTTGTGAATGCTCAGTAAAGTACAATCTTAAAAATCTTCCAAAAATAAAGTTATATTTTTCAGAGACTTGGCGTGTTTGATCGCTGTGCTTTGCCTGGATACTAGAGCGATGCAATGATAATATTTTCAATTTGTTCTGGTGGAAATCGAACCTACAACCCTTACGTTCATAATCAAATGGTCAAACGCCCCGTGACAATACAAAAGGCATCAATAAAGCTTTAGTTTAATATGTTATTACAATGAATAATCGATAGATTACATAAAATCCAACTGGGAAGCTGTCGGCTTACGTCGTGCGAAGGGATGATTAGTGAATACGAAGGAAAATTCCTTATTTCCCTCGACCCCAAAGGAAAACCCGTTTTAGTACCCGTCACGTCTTTGTTCATTGATTGTCGGGTACAATTCTATTTTATTTGCAGATTGGACGGCCGGAAGTGCAACAGCTACGTAACTCGGTAAAAGACTCTACCTGAGGTAGAGAATTATGTTTCTTTAAGAAAAGTTTCGATAATTTGGAATAAAGACATTCGAATTAATATTAAATATATATTAATCACTTTTACTTAAAAGAATTTTTATAAACTTGTATTTTTTTAAGTTATGTACTTTATATTGCGTATATGCAAAGTAGCAATATCCTAGCGCCTGTTCAATTTTATTAGCAAGACCCCGATCAAATTAAATGAATTTAACTATAGCTGATGTTATCATTTGTGTACTTTGCCCCGTATGGCTCATTAGTTTTAATATATATTATTATTGATCTATTTTGAATAACTATTTATTGACGTAACTATTTTCCTTTTTTTTCATTTTCACGCTATAACCCGCAAGTCGTAAGGTAAACAAAGGGAACTTTGCGTTATGACACTCAATTCCCATTAGGGTGCATCAGTTCTCCACTGTTCGCCAAATTTGAGGCGGAGATAATGTTACATAATTAAGGATAGCCAGGGAGAATGTATTGTGAATGCACTCTATTTCACACATTTCATGAAATTATTATTGCGAGATATTGCTTATTGCGAGATATTGGTTTCGCTAAAACAAAACGGTGCGCTTTGTCTTTACCATAGAAATATTTACTAATATTATATATTACACAGGTAGTCACATGGTCAGAGTAACATATATAATATTTAATTATAGTCATAAATATTCCAAGATTATAACTTTTACCTTCTCGTATCGTTTTTCGTTCTGAATAATTTAATTATAAACACTTAATTTTTAACTTTAGAATCAAAAATACATGACAACCCTCACTCCAAAAATCATCACCTTATCTTATTAAAGTGATTGTAGCTCGTAGGCTGGTAATCTGTTTTGTTTTACATTTCCAAATTTGATATTACATTAAGAAAAACAATGGTGAAATTTTTGATTATATGATAAAAAAATCTAATCAAAAAATTGTTTTTATTCATAACTTTTTACGTATCCATAAGCAAAACATTTAAATATAACAAAATAATTACAAAAATTGATGCAATTTACACAAAAAAGCTCCAACAAACAACTATAAAAATATAGCTGATAAAAATAATTATAAAAATAAATATCAAATACAATTACAGAAAAACTCTTCTGAGAATAAATCGCACGAAGCTCTCGTTGCATTTATCAACGTAAGATGGACTACTACTACGACAACACTTCTGTACTACTGCAGTGAAAGCTTCGTATTCTCTGGTATCTTGTATTGTGGACAGATGAGGGTAGTTCGGGAAATTCTATTTACCAAGAATTCGTTCTATTAGCTGCTTCTAGGAAATACTTTGAGAATATTTATAAAAGGTAATTGAATTTTGTTATCTTTAAGTCACTGTCTACTTCATATATTACAGAGATATTCTATAGAAAATTAACATTGAATTGTAAATATTTACAATATAAACTAATTACACACATAAGACGTGAATTCAAAAATGTGTTGTTATAGCGGCAACATAAGTACATAAATTATGGAAATTTCAACTGTCTAACCGTCACAGTTCATGAGATGCAGTCTGGTAAAAGACGGACAGACAGATATACACATAGACAGGCAATCAGACAGATGAACGGATGATGGAGTCTTAGTGATAAGGTCCCGTTACCCTTTGGATAAAGAACCTTAAAATGTACATTTATAAAATCGCACGTATTTTGGAATCGAATATAAAATATAAACTTAAATTCACTATTAACATATAGATATACCGTCCCGTTGG
>DWMZ01002409.1:0-14164 GCA_018249855.1 Eueides tales michaeli | reverse complement strand
CCTTCCGAGCCGGTGGTAGCTTCCTGTAGGACTGACACTACAGACATTTCTATGTAACTTGACGATTCAAAAGTGCTTGTAATGGCCTAATTGAATAAAGAATATTTTGATTTTGATTTTGATATCTTTAAAATGTTGTTTAGGCTTTATGTACCAATGCTCTGGTACTTTCTTACAAGAGCGAGGAAACTAAAAGAAATAATTCTGTGAATGGGAATTAAGCTCACAATTGTCGTGCCTACAAATGCATTGAGCAGTGGTAAAAGTGGCAACTAAAGCCTCCAAAATTACAAATGGAAACATCAAATGAATACAGAGTGATTTAACAAAAAAAACCTTTTAAAATACAATAAAGATTTGAAAAATAACTTTTGTCCACATTTCTCATGTGACATGTTATGAAAATTACTCTGAAAACGGATGACAAGTTTCGTAACTGTTGGAGCTTGGTGAAAGGTATAGGCATTTTCATTTTATGGTAATTGACCATTATAGGGACTGTCGTGATACTAATGCACGAGTATACGAATGTAAGCGCTACAGCTTGTGGGTTCGATTCCGTGATAATGCAGTATTATTTTTATTCAGTTCTAGTAATTATGTAAAGCGTGGCGTGGAGTCCTATTATTTACGGAGTGTCTTAACACTAGGTTCCAAAGATACCTCTGCCTACCCTGCCATGTGTGGGATAATAATATCATTGTAAGTCTTAAAAACGAAGCATAATCTATAATTGAATTTAAAAGCTTGTCCATTACCCGTGACTGTAAAGTCAATCGACAAAAATGTACAAATTATGGGCGATACGATTATGGGTTCGAATCGGACTCGGGTTTTATACTTTCATTTCTTCCATCTGGTAACGAGGTAAATAGTGGCGTTGAATTCCACCACTCATTACGCTATGTCTCGAGTCGACATTGTTTTGCATAACCAAAGGTTGAGTTAACTTGTCACATTGAATTAAAGATTTTATATCTTGAATATTTTCAGGCTGATTATATTTTGGTGTAAAGGTTATATTTTAAGAGAAATCGTGTAAAAAGACAATATTGTCCTCTTAGGCTTTGTGGCTTAGTGGCATAGTCTAAATATTTACGTGACAATTATGGATTCGATTCCTAGCAGATTCTGCAGTATGCAGTTTTTAGTAATATTTTACATATTTTTGATCTTTGTGTGATTTTCCAAGCTAGTTAACAAAAATTCTCGCTAAATTATTAATGAAAACAAGAAATAGAGAACAGTAACAAAGTACAAACCACAACAAAATGAAAATAAATGAAAATTTTCAATTCGAGTTGAAATAAAACCCATAACCATTTCATATGCAAAAAGACGTTCTACTGCACCATAAAAGCCCATTTAATTGTGAACGATTAAATATGTTTGCGAAACTGCTATCTCTATCTTAATGTTAATCCTTACATAGAGCAATATGGTAATTACCTTAGGCATCTAAAGCAGATAAATTAGTCGTTTATATAATATATTAAATATGTAAATGGCAAAACAATACTTATATATGTATGTTGTTTTTTAGAAAACTAGTATTAGTGTTAGTATAAAAATAATAACGTAGCGAGCCCACGTTTCTTGGTTTCTGTCCAGGTGCTCTGATTAACTAAGCCCTATGCTATCCTAAGTAAAATTGAGTCAGACAATTATTATTTTTATAATTTATATAAAAGAAAAACAAACAATAACTTTGTTTTCCACTTCAAAGTATAGATTTAGTGTATAATAATTAGATTCTGTCAATCTGGGGATGAAATAATAACATTTCTACATTCTGGAAAGACAAAGCGCAGTGTTTCACTTGTCAAGTTTCACTTGTCATTACGAATTATCTAGAATTCGGGAACAAACCGGAGAACGGAGTATCTTAACACTATATTTCCTCTGTTTACCCTGATATATACGGTGACAGTGTGATGCTAAAAATAGGACTAATATTTTAAAATATTTTTTTTATATTAGCTTCACATTAAATCCTGCATACGGGCAGGCAGAAGCAACCTGGGAACCTAGAGCTGAAACACTCTGTTCCCATAAATACGCATCTGTTTAACTCTTTTCACCGAATACTTGACAAATAACATGTTGAGTGGAGGAGTTCAACGCCGCAATTTGTTTCGTTGCCAGAACGGTGAAATGCAAATATTAAGTATTACAGTTCCTCGAATGATTTCTAACCCACAACTTCGCGTTTACAAACGCACACTTCTACACGTGCGCCACGACTGGCACTTTTATGGTATTGAGATCAATATTCTATTAAAATCTTAAAATGTTAGCGTAATATTGTCCTTCTCAGTAAAGCCTCTTATCCCAATTAACGAAGGTTATAACTCTGCTGGATGATCGTACGTCTTCATTTTGAT
This sequence comes from Eueides tales michaeli, assembly GCA_018249855.1. NCBI lineage: Eukaryota > Metazoa > Arthropoda > Insecta > Lepidoptera > Nymphalidae > Eueides > Eueides tales. Next base: position 11,780 of record DWMZ01002409.1, on the reverse strand, counting down.
ATATATTTCGTTAGAAAATCCAAATTTAAATAAAAATAGCTACGAAAATATACCTTTAATGTTCTGTTTTGTTTACTTTTTATGTACTAATAGAGATCATTTCTTTTTGTAGCTTCACGCTGTAACCCGCACATGATAGAGTAGGCAGAGGGTACTTAGTAACCTAGTGTTAAGAGCCTCTGTTCAGTTCGTCACTTTTTGCCAAATTTGAGGCATTGCGTTTTGAGTGGCCGAACTCAACGCCACACTTTGTTTTATTACCACAACAAAGTAAAATAACAAAATATCACACTTGAAAGTTATATTTTAGTTATGATAAATATCTCATTTCCTCGAGTAGGGATCAACCTCAAAACCTGTAACATTTACAGCCACTCGAATAAATATGTCCAATTCGGCGGAGACTGGGGAATGGAACGGAAAGTCTTAACAGTAGGTACTCCAAGTTACATTACATGAGAACATAATCTAATGAATACTAAGATAATTAAATCAAAATTCACTATACAGGTATCCATATCATAAAGTGTTATTTCTAACTTTGTACTACATACATGACGCTGACATTTCAATGTAGCTGGAAGCGGTCTTAGTCAGTTTGAAAATTAATTTTCAACAAGTAGATCATATAAGATTTAAAGTTAATTGAATATTATATAGAGGCGTCGCAAAAATAAGTGTAATTAAATGATATTAAGTTCGATTCCAAGTCCATGTAATTTTGAAATATATCTAGTTTTTTTTTGCACATAAGAGGGCGGCGGGGACTTGTGAACCTAATTAGAATCTGTTATTTGTATCTTAATGTTAATCCTTACATGAAAAATATGGTAATTACCTTTGTAATCGAAACCAGAACACATAAGTCACTTTGATAATATAATTAGAATGTTAGACGCTATTAACTAAGAAATTAGCTTTGTTAAAAGGAATTCAACAAAATCAACGGATTTTGGAAGAAAGCGGAGAATGTCTTAACACTATTTCCTCTGCCTGCCAGGTTCAATTTCATAGAATAATATAATGATAGAGACTGTCAGGTGTGGCATAACTAAGTGTATTTAAATTGTAAAATAAGTTAAATTCCATTTCGATCTAATGTGTAATTTTGAAATATATCTGGTTTTTGTTTTCCTCATAGCAGGAAAGACAGATCGAACCCACAAATTCGCTTATTTATTAGCTTTTTATAAGTTAAGCTGTAACTAATTAAGTAATTAAATCTAAAAATCTAAATAAACTTGCCAGTTAAATGTAGAGGTAACAATAGAATTTCATGTCATGGCATAGAGCTATCGGATGACAGAACTGCAACAGAGGTAATGGAATCATGGACAACCAAATAGTAAACAGAAAAGTGTAACTATAGGGATATTGAATAGAAATATCTTGTACGACACATGACATATTTTTTTATCTCGTCGTACTTACAGACCATAAAATGCCTCTATAAATTAAGCAATGCGAAAGAAATGTATTTTTTAATGTAATAACTTAGTAGTTCCTGAGATTAAAGCGTTCAACGAAACAAATTGTAAACTCTTCAAATGCGTGATTCTTCTTCAGGCGTGCGATTGTACTGAAGCAGTATATAAATGGATCAATTTCCACACGTGATTTTTTATATTTTTAATCTCTTCACTCTGGTAACAAGGCAAAGTGCGGCTTGAGTTCCTTCACTCAATACGTATTACCTCAAATTTGGTGTAGGTGGGGAATATAAGGCAGTGCCTCAACACTAGACTCCCAAGTTCCTTCTATCTACCCTGTCATGTACGGGATACAGCGTGAACCTGAAAAAAATAGCTAATTAATCGAAGCTTAAACATTTCAACAACCTTTTTTTTTCATTTAAAAGAAAAAAATAAACCATTTTCACAGTATTTCGTGCCTATTTTCTGTTAAGTAGCTAGCACAGAATAAAATGCATATAGTGAGGGTCACTATATGCATTTTATTCTGTGCCTATTTTCTGTTAAGTCAGCTACTTAACAGAAAATAGGCAGTGTGAATGTTTTGAGTTTATTTCAAGCTCTGGACAAACAAAAATAAAAAGTGTGTAGAAATACATAAAATTTTAATATTTGTCGTAAATATTAATTATTCTTTATCTTCAACTACTGAAATTAGAAAATTTCAGAAGTTGAAGCTTATGCATATTAATCAACTTATTTTTTGTAAGAAAAAATGTTTAAATTTTGTTATTTGCAAAGAAATTGTAAAAACTAAAGCTGAGAATGGGACTTTTGATAGTAACTGCATTGGTTGTATTATTGATTTTCACTCAAGGGAATATTAAAATTTTATGTCATCGAAATTTATAATATGTTAACATCGTGTCATATCCTATAAAGACCTTCCCCAAAGAGTATAATTATATAAAAGGAGATATATCGAGAAGTATTTAAAGTAAAAGTTAACCAACGTAAATATCCCTATTGATGGTGTAATTGTAATATCTGTTACAGCGTGAAGCTGAAAAAAATAATATTTGTTTTATTTTTTTTAGCTTCACGCTGTATCTCGCACATGGCAGGTTAAGTAGATTGAGCTTGGTATAAAGAGACTCCAATCCGCTCCCCACTTTCTGCCGAATTTAAAGCATTGCATATTTGTTCTTCTACTGACTACTTGATTTTATGTTTCAAAAACTCTGGCTTTGCTAAGATAGACGATCAACGCACTAATGAAACTACTGGACTTCTTGAAATATGGTTCTATCTATGTGCCCTTACATGACATTAAAAAGTAAAGTTGAGAATACTTCAAATATTCTACAGGAGTAGCTCTCTCGAACGTAGTAGTAGAGGGAATCTTGGAATCAGCTGTTAAGAAAATTCGTCCCTATTAAGGCATTTCCGTATTCCGATATACACATAGACAGCTCAAACTTATAACACCCTTCTGTGCAAAAATAAACAAAAATATTGTTAATACAGAAATGTTTACTTGGATGGACAACATCGCCGGTTCCATAAATCAAGATAAATATTCTTCCTATCCACATTGATCAACGTTTGTTCCATTAGTCCGAACAAACTGCTTTTAAATATAATCTTTGGCTTTAACGTCGTGTTTACGACTTTGTGATAATATAAATACTACTGAAAAGAAACAAAAACCGCGCGGTTAATATACTGGTTTTCCATCTCTATCTCCGCGTCTTTTGACTCTCTTATTATACATACATATCTTTAAAATTTAAATATCTATGATTTCAAAATATCCATGTGCATATTATTATTTATAATAAAAGTACAAACAAACAATTTCAAAATTTCTTTCTACCTGTCTTTTTACTTTATCTCCAGTTTAAATCTCCGAAATAACTATTAATTGATTGATTCGAATTTTAGGGGACAATAAGATAAAAATTACGATTTATTAAGTACATAGCAGTATAGATAACCATACTTAAAAATTTTTCATCTAAACATTTCAGTAGTATCATTAAATATTCACTAAATTCACTTAAATTAGTGAAGTACGATCGGGCGAAGTCGTGCGAGTTAGCTCTAATAAAAAGAAAATGAAACTAAACTTCAATAAAAATCCAATCTCCTAAAAAGACCGTCTACTTGTCTTATCACCATATTTTATTCAGTTCTCATTTACAATTGTATAAATATAAAGAAATTTAGAAAGTTCTCTAAATATGTGAAGACCGTATTCATTACAATTGTATGAGATTAGTGAAGTTGCAGAGTTTTAGGAGCTTAGTTGCTTACAAACAGTTTCAAAGAAGTTAAGCAGTTTGTAATTCGATTATAGGGTAACTATTTGGCACTTAGTTTTATAGGTTTTATTGCGGTGGCCATTTTGGATTAGCAATAGTACTGATAATACTCAATTTTATTATCGTTAGAACTGAAGTCATTATATTAATCTCAGCTTAAGTAGACACTGGAAAGTGGACCAAACTGAGCCTGTACGATTTCACATACACTACCACACATACTAACAGCGCAAGTCAAATAAAATCTTGTAAAAACCTGGCTTTATCTCTCTCTCTACAATCGTACATACACAAAAAATCTACAAACTTTTGCCTCAAACCAAATAGGCTATAACTTTTTCTCCAGGCGTCCTTTGCTAATCTTGGCACCGCCCTTTTAAGGTCGCAGTCGTAAAAGGGACCACTTCGGAGGGTACGTGCGCTAATAAAATGGAGTAACCGGAACTCGATGTTCTCATAGTATTTGCAAATATATTTGTAAGTGAACTTGGATTCTACTTTCAAAGTGAAACGAGTACAGATATTATTGTTTTTTGGTTTTTGTCTTTGCATTTTCTTGTTAGATTCCCAATTCTTTCATTTTCCAATGTGAAAGTTTGTGAGGATCGATGTTTACTATAGTAAAAATTACTGAATGGAGTTAGAAGAAACTTTACAGTTAATATAGGCGTATACATGAGAATGACACATAGAATTTTGTATTAATTGGGCGTGAGATAATAAAAAGCTTAAGCGGGCGAAGCCGCATATGGACAATCGTATTGAATAATTTAAAAAACTAGCTACTAGCGACCCAAACGCAGCTTCTCAAGCTTGAAGTTATTGTTGAAAGTGGGGAATAGAAATATTCTAATGTGAATGAAACTATTTGCCAATGGGGACGGTTAATACTAATATGTCCTCAGATTCCCTCTATAAAACCTACCAAATGGCTGGGTGTAATTTTCTACATAGATACAGCGTAAAATTAAAAAAAAAAAAAATCGAATGCCTCACGGGGATTAGCACTATAGATAGATAGATCATTTTTATCGCATACACAAAATTCAGATTACAAATAAAATAAAAATAAAAAAAATCACAAGTGAAATAAACAGATAATCAAAAACACATAGGTAGAAAGAAGTACTGCATGCAAAGGTGACCTTATCACTATAAGTGAACTCTTACTGGTAACCTAGGAATAAACATTCATTTGTATAAGAAACCCAGCAAGTAGTGCATGTTTTTTTAAAAATAATAATAATAATAGATAAATATACAGTATAATTTAGTTATAACACAATGAACTTGGTTCAGCTTAAATTTCGAATTACGAGTATATCGTAATCTTCACCTATTGTTCCTAATAAATATATATATATTTTTTTTATTTTTTATTTTTTATTTTTTTTTTTTTGTTCAATTGGATATGAGCAACAAAAAAAATTGTTATATACGAGTACATTTTGATAATAAAACATGGCTTATTTCGTTCAACAATGGCCTAATACTACTTTTTTACGCCCTCGAAGTAGAAGGGAAGTTATAAGTTTGATCTATCTATCTGTGGCATCGCAGCTACTGGATGAATGGACTAAATATATTTTTTAAAAGTCTTGTTTATAACGGTTGTTTTTTGTAATGTTCTTTGAAAATCGAATCAACACTTTAATAGCTACAACCTTTTTGCCAAGATGAAGTAGAGGTATTTTATTTTTTTTAAATTTAATAAAAAACACTTACAAATTTTGGTTGCATTTTCGGCAACAATTCCATTATTTAAATTAATATCTCAAGCGGGAAAAGTCTAAACACTCTTGTATTATAAATATCACCGATCAACAAAATTCTCAGGTTCCCCTAGACTACCCTGTCCTGTGTGTGAAGTTGATATAAAAATATATAAAATTCACTATATAAGTGTATGCATGTGAATGGATTTAAGTTTATAAGAAATCTCTTATATACTTCCTAAATGCTATACTATTAATGTTAAACTTAGAATTAAATGAATTAATTTCTATATATAAAGCCTATGCCTGCTATTATATTAAAGCAGAATAAGCAGAATAATTTTAACATTCTCCATTTTTTGTTTTCCATTTTTTACACGATTTTCTTACTGTTTTTAAAGTGTTCATCCACACTAAGGATAGAAAAATACTAATTTAGAAAACGTATATTTTTCATCGTAGCGGGATTTATCCCGCGCCTCTAGGACGGTTTCCAGGAGGCACGGGTTCAAATCATCAAATTAGTGTATTTCACACGACTATTGAGCTACAGCCTGTTAAGTGTCGGAATTCGGACGCAACGCTTTGTCACCAGAGCAAGAAAATGGAAATAATTCATACTTTCTTATAGAACCTATAAGGACTTTTTCATATATTTTACTTTATCTTTTCAAACATTTTACAAAAAAAAACGATTTATTTAGATTTGCACTGGTACACGTTCTTAAGCTGTTACACACAATGTTCGACAAGCCAGGTATCTATATAGTGGTCCTGATATCCGCCCTGACTCAATGGGTTCTCACCGCCATCAAAATGTCATATTTAGTCATGCAAAATTCGGTATTTGAATTATTGATTGGCCTGAGTAATATATGTATACGTACGTATGTCTGAGCTCTGTCTGAGTCCTAGCGCAGAGGCATAAGCATGTAACGCGATAGTTTGTGGATTTGATCCCTACACGAGAAAACGAAATATTCTGCTCTAGGGATAAAGCAAAGCTCGGCCTTGAGCACCACTATTCAACAAGTATTGCCTCAAATTCGGCTGAAAGTAGAAAACGGAACGGAGTGTAATAACACTAGGTTCTTAAGTTCCCTCTGTCTAACCTGCTTTATGCGAGAAACAGCATGAAGATGAAAAAAAATGTATATTTTGTTGTTTAATATACAATCTCAATATATATGTTGTATATAGTTAATAGATATGTTAGTTGTTTCAAATTTAAGCTGAAATAATTCGGTTAAATGCTATCTGTATTCACTGTATTCACCCACCGATGGTTCTGTAGAATTCTTGAATGATACGTCAAAACTTATAAGAAATGATTTATTTAAGTTTGGGGGGATTTATAAGATTGACTACAATCGTAAGTAACTTTAATTACAAATTTATATTTTTTGGAATTCTTCCTTTATGTGCATTTTCAGATCACATTTCTTGTCATATTTTAGAATTAAAGGTCTACAAAAAAGACAATAAATACCCTATAAGATTTGATCTCGCGATGAATGAAGCTGGCAAGCTTAAATTTGCGGGCATTATTAATCCTTTCGCACAGACTGGGCTGTAAATATAAATTAGTATTTTTTTGTCTACGAGATACCTACAAATTCTTATTATTTTCATTTTATTTCTTAATTTGTTTGGTAAAATTTTAATTTACACTAAAAATGTCATCCACAATGCAGCAAAAGTAAGCTAAATGCTAAAGTGCATAGTAATAAAATTATATTATGAATGCAGAATTATATAAATGGCTCCTTTGCAATCAAAAGAACCGTCTATACACCGTTCGTTAACGCTATCGTTGACTTAGAAGCTTGATTTTTTCAGCTTCAAAACACACATTTTTTTTCAAGGAACTATAATCTTTATATTAATACTTTATATTAATTTCCGCTTGTTACCTCCACGAGATCCTAAGAAACGTAGTCTTGACGCACGACAATGTGAGTCTATAAGTGTCCTTATTTTTGAGGTATGGATTCCTAATAATGAAAAATGCAGTTTATTCTGTTCTTCTAAGAATTTCGAAAAATCCAGAGTGGATTTCTGTAAAGCTCCCCTAACACTCTCTAACCTGTCATGCCAAATTGCAAGTGTTCAGTATCAACATATGTGCGTTATTTCTCAGTCACTGTTTACTGACAGAGTCCTATAAACAGACGGGGCTCCGGCCTCGCTATTTATATATTTTTAAGAGAGTGGCAGTGTCTGTGAATGTGACAGCGCGGCTTAACGCCGTACTTACAAGGGAATGAAAATAATTTAAATATAATCCTTTCCCCAGCCGGCTATTTTTTATTTACCTCTATTTTATTCTATAATTTTGTAGTTTTTTGTTCGACATACCTGTTTACGACGGCAGTTACGAGAATATATAATTTTCCTGAAACAAAAGAAAAGCATATATAATAATGCAAGCTGGGCATTAATAATATATTAATATTTTTTGAGTTACAGGCAATATATTCGTCGGCTAAGAATTGAATCCAAAATCCTCAATTCTACAGCTTAAAATAGTTTCACTGCGGCATGACGACTTCTAGGATATTATTCCTATATCTCAAAGATATATCGCCTAAAAGATAAAATAAATTACAGCTTCCACTGTACATTCGTTTACGCAATTACTGGAGGCTTCAAATTTTATTAAGAGGATTTATTTCCTTCTACAAAACTATAAACATGGATGTTTCTTTTTATTTATTTACTTTAAAAGTAATATGTAATTATCACTAGGTTCTCTCTGCCTATCCTGCCCTGTACGGGATACAACGTAAACTGAAAATAAATTATACTAGCATTCGTGATTTATGTATGATACATGGCAAATTCCCTCGAGTGAGGATTGAACCTGTGGGTTACATATCGCTTTTACAGTCCCACGCTTGTGCTCCTGCGCCACGTCAGGCCTTAAGCATTACATATCAAAAAACGCATGGATGTGTTTTTGTATAGAAAGTTGAGTTTTAGAAGAGAGAGAGAGAGATTTGGTTAGAGAGTGTAAAGGGGAAACAATTATTTTTTTAAAATTCCCTACAGAACGTTAATAAATCGGATTTTATACATTACAACAAACTTGCGAGCGAGAATCAGTACTTTGATAAAATCTTTACTTATTACTATGAATTTCTATATAGACTAAATTTTGTGCTGAAATAACATAAATTTAATACTATAGCTTTCGCTGATGAGCCGAGCCCCGCAGATTGCGAAGTAGACGCAACTTGGCAGCCTAGTGCTAAGAGACTTTCGTTCTCTACTTTACGGTAAATATCATTATTTGCCATATAATGGCCATATAACAAAAAAAATATTAAATTGACCTTGAGTGGGGATCGAACCCACAACATGTCGCGTTTATAGTCCACGTTTATGCACAACACAACGCCTCGACTGACCTCATAAAATATAAATTCAATGCAATTTCAATATCAGGCTTTATTGATATTGCAAATCTATAAACGATCGCAATATAAGCTGATTTAATTGAAAGCTACGTACCGGAGTTAGAAAATATCTGATTGTTCACGCATTGGTCATGAGTTCGAATTCTACTTGGGGAACATTTAAATTTAAAATTTAATGTATTTTGATGAGGTGCGACTGGCAACGTACGTAACGTGTGATGACGTACGCAAGGTTGGGTTTCCACTCAAAGGATTACGAACGAACGAACTACGATGAACCATTTGACATAGCTTAACTTATATATATGTTTTGCTTTCACATTGTAGTTAAACTGAGTGATTTTGTTTCCGTAATCCAAAACATGTTTTATTTGTAGCAAATAATAAATCAATAGGCTAAAATTTAAAAAAAAATCGTTAATATGAAAGATTCTGAAGAGAATATTGAAAATATTAAATATGTCATTTTCTCAAATGGCGATGGAACCTACAATCTGTCACTCGTTTGTGCCAGGTTTGTGCAACTTTTTCAAATAATTTCTCCTACCGACCTTGAACACACGTTGCCACTGTTGGCAAGGTGCGGCAGCGTGTATTCAAGGTCAGTTAGTAGTAGTGCATTCAGAGGGAACTTCGGAACCTAGTTTAAGGACATTTGGTGAAAAAGAGGAACGGATGGGTGTGTCTGAACACTAGGTTTTTGCCTTGTTACTAGAACGTAACAAAAACGGAAATGGAAACATTTAATATATAGTTTGAAAATATAAAATATTTCATATTGTGTGCGATAGAACGAATCGTCCCCACAACCTATCGCGCTTACAGTACATAATCTTAAATTTGATATTGTATATTTGCTCTTGTACTGTACGACAATAGTTGATATATTTTTCGTAACTAAAAAATACAGGCGATAAACTGATTTATATAATGTCAAGAATACTATGTCTTAGGATGGTATTTACTTACCTAAGCTATAAGTAAAAATAAAAAGTATTTCAACAGGTAATTTTGATACTCTTGTGTTCTTGTCGAACAAAAATATATGTACTATACAATATTTTACCCAGCCTAATACCATGTGATGTCACAAGACAATACCGTCAAATATTTTTTGATAAGCACATTTATAGACAAATAACTCTGAACAAAATATGGGCCTCTCTAAACAAATCCCTAAGGGAAATTAGGAGTCTAAAAATACGCAAAAGTTATTTAAAGTAAGTGCCCTACTGTGATTTAATCAAATTTGAGCTCCAGCCTTATAGAATGACAAAAGGACGAGGAGAAAGGAAGTTTAATATAAAGATAGCACGCAGCTACCATTATTGTATTAGTACAGGAGTTTAAATACGGGATAAAAAAGAATATTGTTTTTTTTTTAATTTTAAATCACGCTTTTACCCGCTTAGCAGGTAGGCTTATCATGCTGAGGCTCAAGCAAGTGACTATAAGCGCGATAGGTTGTTGGTTTGATCCCCATAAATCGAGGAAATGAAATATATTTCATATTTTTATTCCTTCGCTCTGGTAACAAGACTAAAGGTGGCACTAGGTTCGCTCAAAAAGCAATGCACCTTTCAGCAGAATATGGGTAATAGAAATGTCTTAATGGAAACGAAGTGTTCTAACACTAAGTTCCCTCTGTGTTCTGATATGTGCAGAATCTTTATTTTTCAAGATATGCAGAGGAATGCTAGTGTTACGACCGTCCATTTTCTACTTTCCGAAGAATTTTCAAGACATTGCTTGTTGAATGGCAACATACGCAAAATCACATCTTGGAATTGTTACCAAAATGAAGAAATGAAAATAATTTACTACCCCGAATAGGAATCGAACAGCTCCACAACAGCCTTATTACAATGTTGTATTGGTATATAGATTTAATAAATACTTGAGTCTAAAGATCTATTAAGACTTTAACCATATGAGTTAAACTAGAGTTTGTGTATGTTTAACCATAGATTTCTTAGAAATTAAAAATCAAGATCAAAAAGGCAAATAAGTATTCTTAAATGTTATATTAGATTCATATTCAAGCTATTCAAATTGAAATTACCTTTTTTACTACGATTCCTTAACTTACCCTTCGTCCTAACATTAAACAAAAATATATCGCCCGAGACAATAATCTGGTCATAATACTGTCGTAAATCAATCGACGTTAATTACTTTCTTTGATTTGGGTTATACAAGGATTTTGTTTCGCCCCTGAAACTATTTTGTAGTGACATGACTGGTTCTTATGATTTCTATGTTCAGCTTTAAGCATGACAGGGGGAAGTTTGGGAACATAGTGTAAGTAGGTAAGACCCTCCGTTCCCAATAAAACACTTTCATTCCTGACTTTCCGAAAAATTTGAGACACTGCATGTTAAGTGGCGGAACTCAATGCTGTGCGCTTTGCCTAGTCACCAGAACAAATAAATAAAAATAAATCAGGTGTAGGGATCGAACGCACTCGCGGCAGACCTCTTTTTTCTTTTTGTATTGGATAATCCTTTTCTTATTAATTTATTCCAATAATTCAAAATTAAAGCAAATTATGATAATTGACAAACTGTTTATTCAATTTTCTGTTGGATCTATCGAGTCTCTTATTTAAGTAATTTTCATTTGTTATTTTAGACTTTCTTTGGTCTTAAGTTAATTAAGTTGAAGGTACATCGAGATATTGAATAAAATTATAACTTGGCCTAGGTTTTATTTCTTTCTTTTGGAAATGAGTGAAAAATCAATAAATATATTCCCTAAAAGGGTATTTGAAATACCAACCATTGGTTTTTTTATCAGAAGCATCTTAATCGCGATACAGAGAGAAAAGTAATAAATTGTGAGATAACAAAGCAATTTATGGTAAATCTGTTGAAATAGTTCCTAACTTCGAGTTATTTAGATGTCCTTAAA
>DWMZ01002408.1:0-14164 GCA_018249855.1 Eueides tales michaeli | reverse complement strand
GCCGCTAAGTACAAAAAGTCATAATATTCATAAATACAGTAAAACACTTTAAAATTATCAAACTTCCAAAACTTTTACCTCTTAGGCCTTTATGACTTGGTTTTGCAATTTTGTTTATTTACAATGTAAATTTATAAAGGAAAGTGGATATATTAAGAAAGAGAAAATGTATTAATACTATGAGTTCTGAGATAGGGTGAGGTAATTGTTTTATTAAAGAAAACTTACCCACGTATTTTTTGTTGGATGGGCGATAAATTTCAATATAAAATGAGGGCTACTTAAATAGGTAAAGTTACTTTTTTTATGATGAACAAAATAAATTTATGATAATAAATAATAATGTAAATAAAGGTTTTTTTCAGTTTTACACATACTCGTAGAAGGGCACTTACTTTATGACACTCTTTTCCTATCTGGGGGCACGGTAGAACCCCCGCCAAGACGAACCAAGCGAAGCGCAAGGGCCTACCTTTTCTCGAAGTGTTTCGTCGTTTTTTTGAACCCTCATAGAGTTGGTGTCCGATGTACCAGATAATTCAAATTCTCAAGATATGATGCCATTAATAGACTAATTAAATATACAAAGTCTCAATTGAATATCTCAAATAATTTAGATTTTATTGATATCAAAAATACATCGATTTCGTTACACACTGATGATCATCAAAATGTTTGGCTACTTCCTAAAGTGCTAGAAAGCTGAAATTTGGTATGTAATCTAAGTTTAGTATACAACCAACAAAAAAATTCATAAACTTATAACTTTCGCCCCCCATCCCTTAAAATGGGGAGGGGGCGAAATTTGGTATGTAAGCAAAGTTCTGTATACGAATAAACACTACCGTACCCCCAGATAAGCTTATAACTTTCATTCCTATCACCTACAGTGGGGGAGGGGGAGGGCTGTAGAAATTAGAATGAGACTCAGCAATTTTATGGGTTAGGACATGAAAGTTTACACGGGACTGTAGACAGTAACTAACTACTACTACTTACAAGAACCTCCGCCTTACTCAAGAGTCTCTCATCAAAATTTACGCCCTTTGATGACGAGGTGGGCAAGTCGACTGTGAGTACATTTAATTAGTACAATAAACACTAAAAAGACTGCCTAGCAATCTACAAAAAGAACAGAAATCCCACCAAAAACATTTCATGTAAAATGTTGCCAAGACGACCACATAAGGTTTGCCCTACGAAAAAGGCTTGGCTGCTTCGATACTTACTTCAGAAACTAAATATTCCCATTACCTGTATAACGGTAGCGCAACTGTGAAGCCATACATTTTTACAGATATATAGATTTTGTGAAAATTGGATCGGTAGCGTTAGGCCATGTAGATTCAGAAGCTTGGCTCTATATGAGATCTGATATCTTTTTCATAGGGCAAACCTTACATGAAATGTTTTTGGTGGGATCAAAATATACAGAAGACACCATCAAGGTAAAAATATATTATTACTCACTCATTCACTTAGCTTGAGCGGCGGAACTCAACACAGCGCTTTACCTTGTTAAATAATTTATTATAATTAATAAAATATATTATTTTATAAAAGATCAGCTAAATCGCCTCGAATTCGCATTTAAATACAAACTGAGTTAATTTGTATAAGAACTGCATATGCCAGGCAAATTGTGACCCATGAAAGGGTCGTACAAAAGAATGTAGTTTAGACGTAAACTAATGTACCCTAATACTCTATTAAAATATCCTCGCATTTACTTCTCTAGGGGAATTTGAAATATTTTTTCTATGATAATTGTTTTGATTGACTTGTTGTTACATCATTGTCTTACATGTAAAATAGATAAACACTATTTTAAAGTTTTGGAGAGAACCCAGTGTTAAGACACATAATTTTCCACGTTATTGTAAAATTTTAAAAGACATTGCTTGCAGACTGGGATATAACGCCACATTATGTCTATGTATTAGAGATGATGAGAATAAGTCATTCAACCTAGTGAGAATGGGCGGAATTAACTTTTCCTCTCGGATAAAGATGCAAAGCGGAGTTTTGAGTTCCGCCATTCAACATGCAATGCTTTAACAGTGAACAATTAACAAGTAGGGAATTGAATTATTTTAATGGATATATTATTTTATCTTCTTATTTAAAATAACCTCCAAAATACGTAACTCTCAAGTCGCTATCTTCTAGAATTGTTTACTTCATAAATCCTTTGGCATATAAACATTTATTTGTGTTATATTGAAACCTAGTAATAGTAATATAATAATAAATAGTAATAATAAATAGTCTTGGAACACTTTCATGGATTGTATTGAAATAATATATTTAAATTAGTTTTTTGTTATTTTCACGATCCTTTCCCCACTTTCCTCCGAAATCGAGGCATAGCGTGTTAATTGACGGAACTTAAAGCCACCATTTACCTAAATATATATTAAAAGTAACAAACAAATAAATAACCATATGCTACTAACATTCCCCACCTCCAGTGGGAAATGGAGTATCTTAATGCTAGGTTGCCAAGTTCCTATTACCTACTGTGCGGTATACAGCGTGAAGTTACTAACATATAAAATCACAATAATTAAACTTGAAGCAACAACAACGCTTGAGACATTTTTATGTAAGCCCAATCACTTAAGTGGATAGAGAATGACTATCTAAGTAAGGACACGTGTACATGATGGAAAACAGACACGAGGGTGATATTTAATTTATCATTTATTATGCCATGCAAATAACCCGCTCCTTATTTTGGTAATGAAGCCTATCGTGGCACAGGGGTACAAGTGTGCGCGGCATGTTGTGGGTTCGATCCTCACGCAAGAAAATAAAATATTTTATATTTTGAATTTAAATATATAATGTTTTCATTTCTAGGCTCTGGTTTTAAAATAAAGCGCGGGGGCGAAAAGTGGGAAACGGGACTAAGTATCATAATATTAGGTTACTAAGCCTCCATCCTCGTCTCATAACTCTCCATCTGCCAGGGATAAAACGTGAAGCTGAAAAAAAAATATTTTTCTGTTATGTCTCTGTATTTTCCTCTATTATTTTTAATCTTAAAAATATCATTAGTAAAGAGAAAAAAACGTTTTTAGAAAAAAAATCACGCAGTATCCCTCATATAGAAGGGTAGACAGAGGAGCCTAAAAACCTAGTATCAAGTCAATCCGTTACCATTAGGACACTTGCCATCGTTGTCTCGAGGTATTAAAAGAAATTTAAAAACGACATGGCAAAATGAAAAGAGATTCTACCTCTATACATTTTAACTACCGTTTTAAAACAGTTTATATAGCACAGAGCGTTGTAGTACATTATGTTTAAGTTTTGTTTAGTAGCGAGAGCGTTTGCAAATAATAAAATAATAAATCTTATTAATGGGTGATAAATAGTTAATTTTTTGCGCAAACGTTGAAATATCGTAATAAATATTAATAAATCGCTTCTTTTAACCATGATGGCGCAGCGGTACGCTTTTGTTTCGTTAGGTTTAATGAGTTGAGTTTGGTTAGGTTTAATTCTGAATGTATAATAATGAGTCTCCCGCAACATGTAATGTCTCCAAAAAATGTATACATTTTTAGGAGACATTACATGTTGCGGGCGGAACTTAACGCCACACTTTGCCATGTTATCAGAGTTAAGAATTAAAAATATAAAATATTCCATTGGACAATTTATTTATAAAAAGAGTTATAGGCTATATTTTTTTTTCACGCTATAGATCGCACATAACGTAGGCAGAGGCAACATAAGAACCTAGTGTCAGGACACTCCGGCGGAGAGTGGATAGCAGTGACTGTCTTAACACTAGGTTTGCAAGTTCTCTCTGTCTACCTTGCCAAGTGCGGGATACATGAAGCTGTGAGTGAGTGATAGTATACATATATTACAATAAACAAATATCAAATCAGACATGCAGAGTTGTCGTTGAAATATTTTGTTTATAGTTCCATCATTTTAATATGCTTCTGAATAACGATGAGTGAACTAAATAAAGGGAAGTACGAATACTAAAGTACTCGAACCCCTCCTCCCCTTTATATCACAGAGATCCCTTTAATACTAGAATATTTTTATTTATCCTGCTATTTAATCATCAAAGCACGCCCACTTTTGATATTACCCAGTGAACGGCAGATCTTACCACCGCGCTTTATCTTACAAAAAAAAACAACAGTTACTATACAACTGACTATACGTCTCTGAATTATAATTTAATGTATATAAGTGTCGCTGTGCTCTCTGTCTAGACCGTAATTAGATGAGCACCCAAATCTAGACTGGTCTTTATATTTCAAGTACGTACATTTGTATATATAATTTTATTTTCAGATTTATGCTATATGCCGCACATGTTAGAGTAAGGAGAGGAAATTTAAGCCTTATGTTAAGACATTCGGTTCCCATGAAGAAATTTCCATTCCCCCACTCTTTGTTTTGAGACACTGTGTATTGAACGGTGAAAATCACACCTGTGCCACTACAGATCTCAATGTTTCTATAAGATTAGTAAATAAAACAAAATGTATTAAAACAAATGTATTAGAAATTGAATTGGTGTCTGTCGTAGCACATTCGAGAATTAACTATTTAATATTTTAATTTCCTCACTCTGATAACTATTTATATTTTTATTTCTCAAATTACTAACCCTGCCATGTGCGGGATACAGAGTGAAGGTAACAAAAACCTAAATCATTTATATTTAAAATTTTTGATGTCTGTTTGTCTATGGGTTTACATACGCTACCCCCTGAGACAGCCTAAACGATTTGAATACAGCTTTTACTATTATATTTTAGTAACCTTCCCTAAAGTTTTAGTGTTTATTTTATATTAATTTATTCATAAAAAAGGTTTTGTCGCAAACCTAGCGATAGCAATAAATACATTTAAGAATTAAATATAGAATACAAATAAAAAATCTAACGTTCCTTTTTAATATTATTTCTATAATAAGTCGTAATTTATATAGAAGAGTTGTTCTAAATAATAAAAAAATGTTCTAAATAATAAAAATAAAGCTGAACTGACAGATTCATTAACCTTATGCTCATTTTGGTTATTAAATGCACCTTATAAGGTCTGTAGTGGCGCAGGGGCACAAGCGTGTGACTCTACACGCGACAGGTTGTCGGTTACCTTTCTTATATAAAAAAAATCTGTTTTCTTAAAAAAATGGTATTTTCTCTTTATCACTGTAAGTAAGGTACAACAATAGAATGTTTCGCAATTTTGTATAAACAAAGGCCGTAACTTTTTCTGTCCCCGAGAAACATAAGTTTCTTAATACTCACTTTTAAACAGACTCTTAAAGGCCCCATGGGAATGCTTTCTACTTTTAATGGAAGGGTGAAAGTATTTAGGGTTTTATATAGTTACTTTAACATATATGTACGGGAGATGTTTACAGTGTGTATAATACGCACTGTAAACATCTCCATCAAACATTGAGGCCTGTCGTTGCCGACGCCTACAAGCGTGCGACTGTAAACACGGCTTGTTTTAGGTTAGATTCTCACACGAGTTATGAAACATTTAAGATCTTTTTGCTCTTGTAACAAAGCAAAGCGCGGAGTTAAGTTCTGTCTCTTAACAAGTAGAACCTCAAATTTGGCGGAAAGTAGGGAACGAAACGGAATGTCTTAACACTAGTTTTTCTAGTTCTCTCCACGTACCCTGCCTTCCGCGGGATACAGCGTGAAGCTGAAAATATAAATGTTTTGTATACTTATAAAAATTAGTCGTAGGTTACAGCGCTGAGGCAGAAGTATGTGTTAGATTTCCAATCGAGGAAATTTAATTTTTCATATTTTTTCTATTGTTCTGGTAACAATGTAAAGCGCGGTGTCGAATTCTACCACTCAACATACAACGCTTCAAATTTGGCGGAAATTTGAGGATGCTACCGAGTGTCTTAACACTAAGATAACATTTTTGTAATACTAAATTCTATAGTATCGGTTGCCTGTAAGAGATCGCTTTTAGTGATAAGGCCGCAGTTGCACATTTACCATGTTGATATGTATTGTTACCCCATAACTTAACTTGTTGATATATATTGTTACCCCATACAAACTGTAAAGTGCAATAAAGTGTTATTATTATTATTATTATTAAGACTATGGGTAGGAACTTTAGTTCCCTCTGTCTACTCTGCAATGTGGATGATACAACGTAAAGTTCAAAAACAAATAAGAAGTTCGTTGTGGTACAGTGGAACAGTAATCAGGTGTAAAATCGAAGGCTGTAAGTCCAATTCCCATTTAGCGAGAAGAATATATTGAATTTAAATTTATTTCCCAGCTCTATTAAGGTAAAAATTGTCTCAAAAAATTGGGTTATGAAAAATGAAGAACGTATCCTACCACTAAAATTCCTTAACTTATATCCTCTGTATTCCAAGTACTGTTTTTACATTAATAATTAATATATTATACAAATCTCTGAATACACTAAAGTGTGTGTAGAACAAATGGTTCTAAGTAAATAAAAATAAAAAATAAGGCCCACTTTATCCCAGACATTGTGTGTTGAGTGGGTTGAGAGGAAAGCGCCTTACCTTGTTACCAGACACAAAACAAGGCATAACTTCTGGTTACGAGGAAAAGCGCCGTTCCTCCACGCAATGTACGTAATTCGGTGAAAAGTGCGAAATGAAAAGTGTCTTAAAGGGAACGAAGTGTCTTGGTACTGGGTTCCTAAGTTCCCTTTATGTGCCCTTCTATGTTTAAGTACCATGTATTCTGTACAGTATCGTAAACAGCATTACTAAAATAATTTATGATTATAATAATTTACCATGAGCCAGTTATTAAATTACTTTCTTACCAGTAAATATACGTATATAAATACAAAAAGAAAGTATTTAAACGATTGTCACAAGAAAAAATATGTAATGTTGACATTGGAGTGGAAATATTACACATTAAGAACACACTGCGAATAATTTATTCATTTCTTTGTATGTATGTATATAAAAATTGTATATTAGTTAAACGTTATTTTTTAGTACTCAACTTCACGCTGTATTTCGCTCATGGCAGGGTAGGCAAAGGGAACTTAGTGCTATGACACTTCGTTCTGTTCCCAACTTTTATGAAATTAATTTATTTATAAATATTTGGTTGTATTCTATTAATGTATAAAATATTTGATTTTACAGCTAAATATTAACCACCAATTGATTTATAATCTATTTACAGGCACTACCTTCTTATTAGGATACTTCCGCTCCCCAATTTTCCGCCGAATTAGAGGCATTGCGTGTTCAATGGCGGAACTCAACGCTGCATTTTGTCTTGTTACCAGAGCGATCAAAAAAACAAACATTAAAATTGAAAATATTAAATATTTCACTTCCTCCAGTGGAGATTGAACCAACAACCTGTAAATTATTTTTAGACGCAAATCAAATTTATAAATCAAGAAAAACTAAATAAAAAGATTCTTTCCTATTTTTTCCTTATAACTAATAGACATATTATAATCATACTTGAGATCAATTTATCCATTATCAGTAACACCAAATTAACGGAACTCTTAAACTGCACTTGTTATGCCAATATTTCTTCATGAATTTCTAGCTATAACCTTAATTTTAATAAAACAAAAAAGGGGCAACAATGAAAAATAACTTGTAACTATTTTAGGGTTATAACAATAACCTATTCATCGCCAATCTCCATTAAATCTTCTGTCTATCTAATTAGAAAAGCGAGATTGCGCTTTGTGAGCAAGTCGCGAATATATTTCGTACAGTCAGTACAGTCCGCGACACGTAAGCTGAGCTTTGCGTTTGTTGGGCGACCGTCAAAAGTACAGTCAACATTTTATTTCAACAGTATTCTGGAGGCATTTCGTGTTGATAATCTAAAAATATACATATAAATATTATTTCTATTTCACCATTATCATCGTTTTTGTCGTGTTGTTAATATGAATTGTTCGGTTATATCATCAAGTACAGTGTTTTGACTATATGTTTATTCTTATGCCAAATTTATATCACTTTTAGTAATTAAATAGAAAAAAAAATACATATGTTGTTGCTATCTAATGCTAATGTGCCAAAAAGCAGTATTACCCAGTTAAAACCAAATATTGTTGTACCTACACTATTGGTGATTACAATAGTTAAGATAACGACTTTGTTAACTTAAAAGCATCGATTTTGATTCTGTTCTGTTCTTTTATTATAGCATTTTAAAAGTATCACTGGAAGAATAATCACTTGGCCAGTATCACATAATAAGCGGAACATACGAACAAGTTGTAAGGTAAGAAATATATAATGTTACATAATAGAAGCATGAATAAAATGAAATCTACTTAAAATGGCAATTTTAAATATAAAATATGATTGAATCGATAGAGGTATTTAATAAATGTTAAGAATTACAGATAAAATGTGGTGAGCAACTTTTCGCTCTCCTCAATTTCCCATTTTAAATATAGACAGCTTTACGCTGTATCCCGCACATGCCAGGATAGGCAGAGGGAAACCCAGTGTTAAAATACTCCATTCTGTTCCCCACTTTCCGCTAAATTAGAGACAACTTGTGTTGAGTGGCGGAACTACCGTGCGATGTCTCGATGCCAAAGGCAAGAAATAAAAACAATAACGATTTCTTTTGAAAGTATTAAATATTTCAGTTCTTCGAGTAGGGATCGAACCCAGAATCTATCGTTTACAGTCACAGGCTTGTGCCTTTGCGTCATATGCCTATTTCCATAATTAGACTTTAAAATACAAAAATATATTCCAATAAACTTACATTTTATAACAAAAGAACATTTAAAAAACATAACACTACGTGAACTACAGATTAATCTTAGTAATTTGATAGGCTTATGTAAATTGAAACTATTTACACTTCATTAATATGTATGTATATCCGAGTAATAATTACGAATTGACTGATAATGGTGAATTTATTGCCAGCGAGCGTCGAGTGTCTCATAGCACCTGTTCGATATATATTTCGTCTTCAAAAAGTTAGTAAGTCTTTTATGGGACATGGTACACGTATGTATATTTAAATTCCACAAGTGATTTTGGAATTGCCACTTCAAAGATTTAAAGTGAAAGTTAAAAATATATTGCTTGGCAAAGCATATTACTCAATTCAAGATTACTACCATAATAAGAATGCGTGGGATTGAATGCTGTTGGTACTCACTCAAAAATCTAATAATATTACATATTTACTTTAATTTATATTTTAAAAAGAGCAACTGTTGAGTTTCTTGCCGGCTCTTTTTGGCAGACCCGCCTTCCGAGCCGGTGGTAGCTTCTTGTAGGACTGAAACTACAGACATTTCTATGTAACTTGACGATTGAAAAGTGCTTGTAATGGCCTAATTGAATAAAGAATATTTGATTTTGATTTCATTCATACTGAATGAAATCTATACATCAATTCATCAGGATACGCAAAACATCGGTATTCATATGTTTTGTTTTTCGAGAAGTATAGCAGGGTTGGCAAAGGAAACCAAGGGATCTAGTCCTAAGAAACTTCGTTACTTTTAGATACTTCTGATCCCCATCTCCCTCGAGTTTTTAAAGGCATTGCATGTTGAGTGCCAGAACACAACATTTTCTCGAGTGGGGGTCGGTAGCATTTACGAACGCTTGTAGCGTTCGTAAATGCTACCGACCCTTTCCGTTACGACTAATCTCAATGAATATATAATGTAAATGAAAGCCAATTCACCATGTCACAATAGATATTATACTAAATTATCGTTTTCAATGGACACAAAATGAACAGTCCTATAATAATAAACTAAAATTTACTTGCTAAATTTTAATTTAATATTTATTAGCAGCTTAATATAAGGTAATGATTCTTTTGGTCGAAGATTTTTAAAAATCTTATGTTGTTTTCTGAATTGCGATCTTAATCATCATTATATTAATTTGTAAAGTATGTTGTAAAAAATGAAAAAGAATGAGGGGTTTAACATTAATAACAAACTATTAAACGCATTACACTGTATCAGCTTCACGCTGTATCCCGCACACAGCAAAAGAAAGTGGGGAAACTCTGTCTTCCTGGTTATGTGCGTGAACTTTGCGTGCAGCGTGAAATTTAAAAATAAAGAATACGGCGTTACAAAGCTAGTTACATACGTAGACAGGTTAACAATAAGATAGCAATAGTTTCATTCCGGACGATGAAGTAGTGAGGCCGCGCTATTTACGGTACAAATGACGATCATTCATTTAATCGTTATGTCGCTTGTAAAGGAAATTTCAACTTCAACATTTAGTTTTATGTCTTGCATCTAATAGTTTTTTTTGCCCAGCCTATAAAGGAGATATCTAATCTTGCGAGTGTTCATCGCGAGCAGCGATTTTTGAGTTATTGTTTTTTTAAGAATAACTTAATTACCATTTTTCATCGAAAATTCCTTCGAGTTATTATAATCCACCACGACTATCATGCTTAGTTCACAATTCACTTTTTTATCAATAATATATAAATATACATTCATTATTCTTTTTTATAAATTCACGTTGTACGATATCACATAACAGGATAGAGGGTAACATGGAAGACACTCTGTTCCCATTATGACTATTCGATTCTCCACTTTCCTCTGACACACACTCATACCTACGTACATATATCTATCTTCAATCTCGAGGGGCAATAGCAAGCTAACACAATCACCAAGTTTATTTGACATGTTGTACGAATAACAAGCTGAAATATCTCAATTGTAGCGTCGTGTCTCAGGCATTTGGGATTTATCAAAGTTTTAAAGGTAAGAATGATTTGGAGTTCAAATCTTAATTATGGGGTGGAAATTTCTTTAAATTTTTTGAAATATGTATAGAATAATATAGGTTTATTATTATTAACGTCCCTAATAGTTGTTTTGATATATTTTATAATAGGTTTTCTTATCATCTGCATTCAAGGCATTGGTAGAGATTTCTCTTGCAGCTATGTTATCTGCTACACATTTTTCTATCATTATACATTTTATGTATTTTATTTCTTGTGTGAAAGTACAACATATTTTTGTTTAAATAAAACATTAAATTAAAATAAATCAGTATTAGTATAATTTGCCGATTGCACCTTGACGTGTGAAGCTAATAACATATGGATGTTGTTAATTACACATTTGTTCTTTACTTTTATATAATACTTAACGTCTAGTAGACGTTTTCCTAGGAAAATATTGTGGTTTCGATGTCCACTTAACCCGCAAACTATTTTTATACTCCACCCTATATTTAGATCAAAAGTAATATTTACGCTATATACCTTTTTTAGAAAGGTGGGACAGAAAAGCCTAAGGAACCTAGTGTTGAAACACTTCGTTCCCGTTAAGTCACTTGCAATCCCCACATACCCCTTAAATTAGTAATAACATTTGGCGAAAGTCAATGTCTCACTGTGCCTCTTGACTAGAGCGAAAAAATGAAAATATAAAATATTTCATTTCCTCGAATGAGTTCGGATGTGCAACCTATAGCACTTAAGGTCTCACGCTTGTGCTACTGTGCCGTGACTGTGTAAAAAAACAAACCTATAATTTATTTTTTATATTTTAATATAAAGTAAGTTTTTTACAAAAAATATTGAATATTAAATTGATTTATATTACTATATAAAATAAAGCTTTAAAAAATAAATCTATTTATTAATAAAAATCAGCAAATCCTAAGTATATAGTGAAATTGTGTGATTCATACGTTATCCACGTCCGCCTCAACGATATGAAAATATTGTTTTTCCATTTAATTGGGTTCATTAATTTATATAATGTTTTTATTAAATATGGTTCCCCAATGCAAATGGTCTTTAAATATCAATTTGGTTTTGTGATCTATATTTGTAAGTTAATTGTGTTTGTGTTGGTTGCTTTCAAGTTTTTTAAAGTGTAATATAAAAAGACCTATGGCGGTATAAGCGTGCTGCAAAGGTGACTGTGAGTTCGATCTCCACTTGATGAAAAATGGAAAAGAAAAGGAGCGGAGTCTTTTCCACTTCCTACTCTGCCTACCATCCCGCAAAAGGAGAAGTTAAAAAAGAAGGTTTAATATTTTATGAGTTTACCGTTTTGCAGAATGATGAATTTAGAGCAGTACCTGGAACTTCCAACGAATTTAGATTTAGTAGCAAATGCACTGGAAAGAAGCTCGGACATAGAGAAGAACTTTATTAGCTCGCCTTATACTATTTAGACAAAGTAAAACTAACTTTCTGTTATAGAAGACTTAAAATAAGAAAACAATAAGAATGTAAGAATGATTAATAATATAGAAAAGATAAGCTTGTGTTTTCTGTTGTGACGTTCCTCGGAAATGTGTCCAAATAAGATGACCAGAAGTTGGTAAATTTAACCTCTAGAGGACACAAAAATTGCGCGTTAACCACGAAAAAAACCACATAAAATTTTTACAGACAAACTCCTGCCTCCTTTCATCTGAAATCTACTTATATTATCTACTTCTAAAAGAAGAATTAAATTGAAAAGAACGTGGCGTCAAAGTGCCTCGCCTACCAACCGTGACTTTACGAACTCTACACGTTACGAATTGAGCTGACGAGTTTTAGCGCCACCCTTTGTTTTTCCTAAGGGAGAAAATATAATTTACTAATGTAATTATAAAAAAATGAGCAATGTCATAATAGTATTATACATACAAATATCATTGAAGCAAAATTGAAATCCAAACTATTCAGTGTTTGTTCAGTCCACGCCACAACAGTTTACTTAGGATGCGACGTGATTTTGTAAATCAAGACATTGATTTCCCCGAAAGGCGGTTTGTCACCCTAGAGTAATTCAAAGCGTGCGAACATCATTTTTTTTATAGAATTTTATGTACACTAGCTTCTAGCTGCGGCTTTGCCCGCGTGGCGTCTCCCGGCGGCGTATGATATATGACATACATACATACACGGCGTATGATGTATGACATACATAGTTTAGGTGACCGTATTTAAAAGTTATCGTGTGTAGCTATATAATATGATCTAATAAAATTGAGACCTGTCGTGCCGCGTTTTCGTACTCATGTGCCCAGGAGTACGAAAACCAAACAGGTTGTGGGATCGATCCCCACAGGAAATGAAATATTTAATATTTTCAAATTAAATAATCAATGTTTTCATTTCTTTTCTCTGGTAATAAGGCAAAGCGCGGCGTTGAGCTCCGCCACTCAATAAGCAATGCCTAAAATTCGGCGGAGAGTAGGGAACGGAACACTGAGTGTTTTAACACTAAGTTCCCTCTGCCTACCTTGCTGTTTAACTAATTCAACTTTATAATATTAGTATAGATTTACATAATTAGTATTGAAAATATTTTGCGTAAGTAGAATATGAGCCTAAAAAAATGTAAAAGATAAATTTAAAATAAAAATATTTTATATTAACATTTTCTACATACATATCCTATCCTGGACTGTAAACGCGACAGGTTGTGGCCCCAAACATGGAAATGAAATAGTTAATTAAACTATTTCAACTATCTTAGTTAAACTGTATTCCGCACATGGCAGGGTAGGCAGAGGTAACTTGGGAACATAGTACTACGTTCCGGTACCCAATTAATAACAGCTTTGCTTGTTAAGTAGCGGAGGTCAACGCCGCGCTTTGCCTTGTTACCAGAGTGAAAAAAAGAAAACATTAAATATTTAATTGGAAAATATTCAATATTTCAATTCCTCGAGTGGGGATCGAATCCTCAACCTTTCACACTTACAGTCGCACGTTTGTGCCCTTGCGCCACGATAGTTCTTAATTAATATAGATTTAAATAAAGCTGTCTGAACAAAATTGCTAAGCCAGTGAAAGCTGTGGAATAACACTTTTCTATAGCGATTTATTTAGCTAAATAAATCGCTTATAGATAGAATTTTTCTTCCCATTAAATCTTTAAAATATTTGGCTTCTTGAGTAGCAGAATTTAACATTACTAAAATAAATATTTAATCCTTTCGAGGGGGGACCCACAACCCGTAGTGTTTGCAGTTACACGCTTGTGTTCTGAACGTTAGGTTCTTTCAATAAACGGAATCTCTAAAAAAACACTCGGAAGCTTAGTAATCGTATTGATATAAAAAATCCTAATTTATATATTTTTTAATTTTAATATGTATTATCTAAACAGATATATTTATTTGTTCTGCCACGAAATATTG
>DWMZ01002407.1:0-14165 GCA_018249855.1 Eueides tales michaeli | reverse complement strand
GCAAATGAAAATTAAACGAAAAAACATGTTTCAATCAATGAAAACATCAATAAAAAATAAAATATAATCAATAAAAAATAAAATAACGATCAGCTTCTTAATTCTACACCTTTATCAAAAGCAAAAAAAAAACTATTTACATCTTGATCCAAATTCATAAAGAATCACAACATTTTTTTTTTCATAATTTTTTTTCATATTATCTCTCTCACGCGAGTGCCTCACAATACACGATATTCTCGATCACCTTTTCTTCCAGCTTGCACTCGATCAATCAATATCAATTTTCTACGTCAACAATTATTATACAAAAAAATCGTACAGAACAAAAATGTATTTTATAGAAGATATATATAATTTGGGCTTGTAAAAAATAAACATAGTAAGAATTTGTGTACAATTAAGAATGTGTATGTAATAATGTCCGGGTAAACGACGACGAAACAATATGATAAGTGAATTTGCAAATCAACATGTAGTAGATAATGCACCATGATATGGCAGTTTTACATATTAGATAGGACTATTTCGAATTAAATAAAATATAAGCACTAGATATATATATACTTTATTTCTACTAGAAGTGTCGAAGTGTAAGCATGAAGTCTGTTTTGATAACGGGATCCGAGAGCGGCATAGGCCTCGGCATGGTCGAGTATTTGGTGAAGAATCGAAAAGCTGACAATATTTTTGCAATATATTTAAGGAAAACTGAAGTAAGTAAATATTTTTTTTTTAGCTTCATGCTGTATCCCTCACAAGGCAGGGTAGGCAGAGGGAACCCGGGAACGTAGTGTTAAGACACTCCGTTCCACTTGCGTTTTCCACTTTCCGCCGAATTTGAGGCATTGCGTGTTGAGTGGCGGAATTCAACGCAGCGCTTTGCCTTATTACCAGAGCGAAGAAATGAAACATTAAATATTTAAATTGAAAATATTAAATATTTCATTTCCTCGACTGTGCCTCAAGTAAATAATAAATATGTAGAAAATGGTTATCGGTTATTATTTTATAACACCTTCTTAAAGTGTTTATAAAAATGTTCATAATAAAACTTACATAAAAGACCTAGAGACGTGTCGTGGCGCAGCAGTAAAAGCAAACGCTTGTTACAAGGGACAGGTTGTGGTTTCGATTCCAACTCGAGGAAAATGACATATTTAATGTTTTCATTTCTTTGCTCTGGTAGCAAGGCAATGCGCGGCGTTGAGTAAACCAAAGAAGACGATAATATTTCTTGATGTAATTTTCTTTTTCAATTGGACTATTTTTAAAAATAAAATAATTGCAATTACAAAATAAATATTAAAGTTCCTAAGATTTTGTAATCTTTACTTTACAGGAACTAACGAAAATCGCTGACGAGAATAAAAATGTCCACATTATAAATTTAGGTACATAATTAGCAGTTTTTAACCATCCAGATAAATGGCCAGTATGTCGGTTGTATTCAAAAATGGCCAGTAAATATATGCAAATTAAAATAGGCAACAATAATAATACTGTTCGACTCATAGCTTAAAAAATATTTAATTAATAATTAAATATTAGTTATGGCCTAAAAAAAAAATAATGATTCTTTTTTAAAGAAAAAAAAAGACAAGTAGGACGTGTTTAAACGAAATAAGCATTTTTCATTCCAGATTTAAAAAGATTTCAAGAATTTGACGAACTAGCTTTAAAAATTGGAAAAATAGTTGGAGATCAGGGTCTAAATCTCTTGATGAACAATGCAGGATTTATAACTGCCACTGCTAAATTAGAAGATGTAAAAGCTGAACAGTTTATTGATAATTTCGCTGTGAATACTGTGGCGCCTATATTACTTGTAAAGGTAAGTTTTAAAATGTTCCTCTCTTTTAGTATGTTGAACAGAGAAAATCGGGCAGTGGAGAGGAAAGGAACTCTGAAGATGTCATTTTTTTAAGGGGCGGCATTTACTATTGGGATTTATGTCCCAGGTACAGCTTTGAACCCATCTACCTGCAACCTACAAACTTTAGAAAGTTTCTTTTCTGTTTCTTATGTAGCAATTGAATATAGAAAAAAATTAACAGCAAAATGATATATTAGCTTAAATAAAATATTTCATTTTGTTGGGGCCTGTCGTGGCACAAGCATGTGACTGTAACCGACAGGTTCTGGGTTCGATCCCACTCGAGGATATGAAATAATTAATATTTTCAATTTAAATATTCAATGTTTCATTTCTTAGCTCTGGTAATAAGGCAAAGCGCGGCGTTGAGTCCCGCCACTCAACACGCAATGCCTCAAATTCGGCGGAAAGTGGGGGAACGGAAGTGGAACGAAGTGTCTTAACACTAGATTCCCGGTTCCCTCTGCCTACCCTGCCTCGTGCGGGATACAGCGGGAAAAAAAATATTTTATTTCCTCGAGAGGGGATCGAACCACAACCTGTCGCGTTTAACATGCTTGTGCCGCTGGGTCACGACAAATACACAGATTAAACAGTAATAATTAATAATGTAAATAAAAAAATTATATCTTCTTTTAATAGATACTAACTATGTGCATTTATAAAACTGTAATTAATATATACGATAAGAAAATTACATATACTAATAAGATATATAAGGTTCGGACAAAGTGTTTGTAATAGATAGTGTTTTAAAAACACAATATTTAATTAGTTACAAAAACTAAATGTCACTGAAGAGAAACGGAGAAAAAAATATATAAAGAGAGAAGAAACGGAGAAAAAAAAATTAGTTAATATATAAAAGTCACTTATTTTAAAATCTCAGGCTCTCCTACCACTATTGAGACAAGCAGCTAAAGTTAACAGCGAGAAGCCAGTGAGTGTGGATAGAGCCGCCATCATAAACACGAGCTCGTTAGTCGCATCCATTGCACTTAACTCCCAAGGAGCCTTTTACCCTTACAGATGCTCAAAGGTATTATATATATATATATATATATATATATATATATATATATATATATATATATATATATATATATATATATATATATATATATATATATATATATATATAATAAAAATATATATATATATATATATATATATATATATATATATATATATATATATATATATATATATATATATATATATATATATATATATATATATTAAAATAATAGATAACTATACGAGGTAGACTTGACTCGTGGCACAGGGCGACTCCGGTGCAGCTATAATTGTATAGGTTGTGGGTTCGAATCCCTCGCTCAGGTAACTTTCGGCCACTAAACTAGCAACGACGAACTCAAGTCTTAATAGAGAACGAAGTGTTCTAACACTAGGCTTCCAGATTCCCTAAGCATAACTAAAGTATGAATCTATTTTTCTCCTTCCATTTTCTATTTTTCTTATTTAAAATATTAATTTATTGATTATCATTTATTTTATTTATCAGACAGCGATAAACGCCGCCACCAAGTCAATGAGCATAGATCTAAAGCAGGATAACATTCTCGTCGCATCCATGAACCCGGGGTGGGTGAAAACGAATATTGGTGGGAAACGCGCCCTCATTGATGTCGAAACAAGTGTCGCTGGTATTTTTAAAACAATAGGAAACCTTCGGGAAAAAGATAGTGGAAAATATTTACAGTATGATGGAGTTGAATTGCCGTGGTAAAGATAGGCTATTTAATATATAGATATTACAAAGGTAAAGCTAATATGAGGCCAATTGGGATCAATAAGGAGATACAAATTAATCAAAAATATACAACAATACATCTATCTTTTTAATAAACTGTAAGAATTTTGTTAAATTAATTGAAAAAATATAATATTTCAAAATGATAATAAAAAATCAAATAGACCAAAAATATGTTTCTAATAATGATATTTTTTCAATGAAATACATATCGTTTTTCATTTTTCAGAATTTGTCTTTATTATTATTTATTTAATTTAATCACTTCGTAGTTCGTACCAAATTTTATAAGAGCAGTTCTACGAGAAGCACCCAATAAGAAGTTCACACAAAATGCAACGTAAAACGTAAATTAAAGATACGAGAAAGATCTTTTCATTGCTTTGACTAAAAAGGCTCTAAGGGACTGTAGATCTGAATATTTAATATTAATTTCAGCTTGACACCTTTACAGGATTACTAGATAAATGGTCTTGACAGAGGGACAACAAAATGATCCTATAAGTGTTCCATTGTCGATGGTATAAAACCCTTATAACATATACAAATAATGAAATGATAATTAATTCTTATAATAAAACAAAACAGTTTTGTTTTATTATAAGAATTCCTTATTTGTAAAATGTGAAAATCCATTTTAAATGCATGGATAATAGATGTCGTTATTGATATCGACGGTTGAATGGCTAATTGGTCTAGCACACACAAAGGCCATTTTCCGAATTATCAAAATAGTAGAAACAACGTTTCAACTGCTAACGTGGGGTCTGATTTAGTGAGCGCGACAACATCTGTCATCTGTATTAATAATTCGGACCCCTTGTGAGTGTGCTTACGGATTCAACAAGTTAAACACAACCAAACAGAGCATTTTTTGATATACACATGAGCGCAGTATGTGGTGTAATGAAGATGGTAAACTGCTTGTATTTCAAGCATTTTTCGTAATCGAGGAAAGTGACGATAGTGACATTGACGTGGAAAGTCAAAATAATGTCAATGCTCACGATGCTAACGCTCCGCTGTCAGCACTGTAAGCACTAATCAAGTCACATGTAACGTCAAAGTCACACGAGTTTTACCGCATCTGTGGTACGCTATGTAAACCCGTTTGACAATTCGAAGAACGGCCTAAGAGTTACATACATATATACATATTTGGAGTTAAAGAACTTTTCTGCGTCTTTTGAGCTTGGTATTATAATTTTCTGAACAATTTTTAGTGCTTGAAATCTACAGTCAATTTACTCTCGTTTTGAAGTCCATTGTGTCAACTAACAAAGAATACAACATATTTGGTTGAAGACTTACTCAAGCCTTATTAATTTTTTAATACTTGCCGCTTAGGGGATTTTCAAAATACTATTTTTGGCATTGAGTGTACGTTTACTTATCTCCTGACGAATTATGGAAGCATTGGGTATTTAGTGACGATACTCAACTCAACGCAACATCTTAGTCACGTCGAGACTAGAGTGAAGAATTGAAAATATAAACTATTTAATTTAGTTTAGGACTGTCGTGACGATGCGGCACAAGCGTGTGACTGCAACTGACAGGTTGAGGGTTCGATCCCCACTCGAGGAAATGAAATATTTAATGTTTTCAATTTAAATATTTCATGTTTCATTTCTTAACTCTGGTAATAAGGCAAAAGCGCGGCGTTGAGTTCCGCCACTCAACACGCAATGCCTCAAATTCTGCGGAAAGTGGAGAACGGAAGTGGAACGGAGTGTCATAACACTAGGTTCCCAAGTTTCCCCTGCCTACCCTGCCACGTGCAGGGTACAGCGTGAAGTTGAGTAACTTACTCGTGTAAGAATTTATTTTTTTATCATATTACTTATTTTTTATTTTACTATCATGTAAAAATCTATAATATGTACTTGAAAAAACGCTATTAATTTAAAATCACATACAGACATTTGAGATTTACTCGTATTTATCGTTGTATATCAAATAAATTTTATAAATAACAAAATAAACTTAAGTCTCCTTGAATTATATAAATATTAATAATTCGTATAGACCCTGAGTAACATGTAGCCGCGAGGCCCATGGAAGCTTAAAAAATATTTGAGGATGTCTGGATAACGTCAAAAGGTCCGTCAGAATCCGTCAGGCACAAGTTATGATTTAAAATTCCAATCTTATTATTCCTCAACTGTGCTTGATAAGTGATGAAGACTACAATCCTTTGCTACTTCACCCAAAAGTGCGTTAGCCATGTCAAAGTTATGGAAATATTCACAAATAAGGAACTTAAACCAATGTTTCAAATAAGATACTACAAATTACACAAACAGATCCACCACAATAAAAAGGAAGCAGTTAAAAGTTAGAGCTAAACTTTACAATAGCTTCTTGACTTTGTGGTCCGTGTAAAACTTTGGACTATAACAGGGGTAATTGGATCAAAAAAATTTGGGAACCACTGGTAAAGTCTCTACACTGAGAAAAGTTATAGC
Source organism: Eueides tales michaeli (assembly GCA_018249855.1). Taxonomy (NCBI): domain Eukaryota; kingdom Metazoa; phylum Arthropoda; class Insecta; order Lepidoptera; family Nymphalidae; genus Eueides; species Eueides tales. The sequence continues at coordinate 8,047 of DWMZ01002407.1, read as the reverse complement.
TATATATCTTGACCCTTTGAACATTATCAATATAGTATCAATTGAAATGTTTACAGAAACGAAAGACGTTGAAATTTTTAGCTTCGTGCTCTGCCTAAGGCTTTAAATTTCTTATATTACTACCATAAAAATTAACGACAGCTTGTATCTATCTGCCAGTAATAACTTTAATGTCTTACACATAAAAAAAAAAGTTTATTTACAATATAAAAATATCCTATAAAAATTTCGACGGAGCTTGGTGAGGACGGATGACTTAGTGGTCAGAGCGCTTGAACGGTTTTCAAGAAGCGCAAGTTCAAATCCTGCTTCGTCCAGATTTTTATACGTCTTTAAAATTTAGTATATATAATATAGTAAACATTCTTGCTAACATAAGGATAGTCCAGATCATATATAATTATATATATCACCGATTATTTTTGTTAAATTTATTTCTTTAAAAAAAAAAATATGGTGATCACTACTACAAATAAAAGTTGTCGCTATTTAAAAAATGACGTAATTGATATCGACGGTTGAAAAGCTAAGTGGTCTGAGAAAACTGTAGGAGTTATATACATATTTGGATCAAATAACTTTTCTACGTCTTTGGAGCTCAGTATTATAATTTTCTGAACAATTTTTGGCGCTTGAGACCTACAGTCAATTTGCTCTCGTTTTGAAGGTCATTGTATCAACCAACAGAGCAATCAGGCAAGGCAAGCTAATCTGTGGAACAACACAATTATATTTGATTAGTAGAAGTCAAAATAAGATATATTTTATTGTACCTAATCAACCAAAAATCTTTATAAAAATCTTGGTAAAGCCATGTTTCCATAAAAATGTATATCTCAGCTTCACGCACATGGCAGAGGAACTCAGGAACCTAGTGTTAAGACACTCCGTAGTTCTGTATCACATATTACAGAGATAATAAATATATATATATATATATATATATATATATATATATATATATATATATATATATATATATATATATATATAGGTATATTTATTTCTTTTCCATATTTATATAGAAAATATTTAAAACCTCGAACATCATTCACTATGATATATGATGATGATCTAGATTTTAAATTTTTGCATCTTATTGGAAAATGCTTTAATCATCACACTCAACAACTTTTATTTTGGACGTATTTAGTTATTTATCATAGGTTAGCTTGACCCTTACGGTTCTGAATCAAGAGTCTTCAAAATTAATTGAAGACTACATCCTGTTCAGGCCTAATAGTTATATAATAAAAGTTTAAAGCTGTGAATCTGGAAATGAAAATGTTGAAATATGCTGGCAGAACGAAGGAACTGAAAGGAATGGTATGACACAAACAGTGTTAGAGGTATCTAGTAGAGCAAAAAGAGGCTTTCACGAAACACGCGACTAATGGTGGGGTGATGAAGTAAAAAATATTGTACAAAGAAAAAAGAAATAATATAGTCAATAAGCCTCGGGTAAAAATAAAAATATGAGAGAGTATAAGAGTATAAGTTGCGAAAACACCAAACGAAAGCACTGATTAAGATGAAGCATGGAAATTTCGAGAAAGAAAGATATGAAAGGTTGAAAGAAAAAACATTTGGAAAAACATTTGGAAAAACATTTTGGGAAAACATGAAGCTGAATGATGAAAATGTGCTTTAAAAGGATGGTGAAATCTTAACAAAGCAACTACGATGGGCGGAATTCAACAAGGAGATGTATCATGACGCCTCTGCCTCAAGTGCTTGAGGGAGCCGATGGCAAAATCAGTATAAAATAAGCTGAGAGTGCAATATGAAGTCTGAAATGTGGTAAGGCAGCGAGAACAGATAGAAGTATGGCCAAGATGATCAAATATACTGTACCGCGCGTCTTGCATATGATCTGGTTATTGTGTAATTTTTGCTAGAGATCAATGGAGATGCCAGACGATACGTGTAGTCGCGGTTATATAAAGACACACATAGAATGCACAATCTATATGCAAGGCGTGGCTGTAAACGTCGAGAAAATATATATGTATATATATATATATATATATATATTTATATATTTTATATATTTATATTTTTTTTAAATAAATATTTAATGTTTTCATTCCTTCGCTCTGGCACTAAGGCGCCTGCACTGCACCTGCCCTATACACCGTGAAGTTGAAAAAAAAAACATTTATGTTACTATTAATTACTTTAAGTATTCGAGTATATATATATATATATATATATATATATATATATATATATATATATATATATACACAGACATTATTTTTAACTATTATTCTTTATATTATTATTCTTTATTTACTTTATAACTATTATTCTTTATTTTACAAAGTAGTAGTGCTAGATTGTTCGTATACTACACTGAAACTTTATTAACGTAAAATTAGATAAATTTACATTTTATCTCTATAATATAAGAATGACTATGTTATCTAAGTACGAAGTGAATATATTTATTTTTTAAAACAAAACAAGCAATGATATAAAGAATATTAGTCTAAGGCTTAAATTAAAACTGTACAATTACATAATATTTTTATCAAAAATATTTATTCGACTTCTAAATATGACAGATATCTTAGAGAATACGTCTATTTTTTAAAAAATTTTTTGGCACAATCCAATTTAATAAATAGTATTATTTTCACCACGGTATCTCAATACCGTTATACTGTAAGTAATATGATGAATGATGAAAAATAGAGCTCCAAGGGTACCATAGAAGCCAATTAAACTAGTCTTATTGTTTATTAAAGCACCTTCGCTTTCCACGTATTAAAAAATCTAAAATTATAATTGTTTTACTTAAATCGGCTAAAATATAAAAAAATATGTCAATTTAAAATATTAAAGTCGACAAAATTTTATTAATTTAGCTGAGTTTTTAATGTAAAAATATTGTCTTATTATGAGATGTCAATTAGAAAAAGAAAGTAGAGGAAGTTGGTGATTGAAGCGGTCGAAGCCGCGGGCAGTTCGCTAGTAAATAAATAAAAAATATAAAAACAATAAACAAATATATTTTAAATAATAAACATGAATACATTTATTCATCAACAATAGTATAAAAATGGAATTAGTCCTTTAGGAAGGCAAACGTTATCACGAAAGTGATAGCACAAGTAAACATCACACTAATGATTAAACATTACCTAATTAGTTTTACTACATAAAGGTTATGGTTTCGAACCCAGAACCTATCGGTTACCGTCATACGTTTGTGCTGCGCCACGACAAGCCTCGAAAAATGGGCTTGAGGTCTATTTATAACTTTTTTTTTTATGGAAAAGACTCGGTAAACGAGCGTGCGGGTCACCTGATGGTAAGTGATCACCGCCGCCCACGGCCCCATATAGCTCCATCAGAGGAGCTTGCGTGTTGCCATTGCTCACAACGTGACTCTCCCACTCGTACTTCAGTCGCCTCTTACGACACCATCAGTACCAAGGTGAACCTATTCTAAGCCGGAATCACAAGGCTAATACTTGAGAGTACAAGATTCTAATGTTTTAAAGATGATGGTATTCTTACTGTTGCTTTACAATATGTACACAGCAAAATTCACTTTGCCCGACAACATATTCAACATTATATTAAGAAATTAACAGTAATACAATTCGACACAAAAAGCAAAGATAAGATTGTAACGCCATGTTTTTGCATCAATTTAAAGTTACCTACTGTTAAAACAATACTAACAAGCAAAGTTTATTTTACAATTCTAGAATAAAATTTGTGGAATAATTAAATTGTACCATTGACACAGAAAAAAGCAACCTTTGAGTTTCTTGCTGGCTCGTCTCAAACATGTCTCTGACATGTTCCTTGGACGATTCAAAAGTGATAACAATAATCTTTTTGAATAAATATATTGATAAAATATTTTGAATTTTGAATCTGGATTTTGACCTTGCTCGTGTATTGTCGTGCAAAAAAATAAGTAACTTCGACTTTGAGTTTAAGATTATTTTAAAATTCTTTATACATATATTATATTATGTACATATTATTATCTATTTACATATTATGTACGTAGGTATATAAACAAGTCCAAAGATTTAACAGCTCAAGTCGCTTACGAGAAGGACATCGTGTGGGACGTCTGAATTCGGTGGTTTTAAAAAATGTTCGATTTCAAGGATAAAATTGTATTTATTACCGGAGGATCTATTGGAATCGGTGCTAAAATAATTGAGTTTATGCTTGATGAGAAAGTAAAGGTTAGTTATTTAATAAAGTAATTGCAATGTCTACTTAAAAACTTGTGTTAATGAGAAAATTGAATTTACTTATAATTTATTCTACTCTACTTTAGTAGATATTTTCGTAAAAAAATTATAAATCAAATTATGGCACCAGCAATCAACGCTTTGCGGTAATAGCAGATTTTCATCACAGACAAAAACATTATATAAATATGCAATTTAAAATAATTATAAGGAAAAAATTGTAAGTTTTAAGTTACAAAATCAATCATTATTTGAAAATATGTTTTTATTAGCTAAATTTAGAGAAAATCTCCACTTATTGACATTGAGGCCCTAGTAATCGACACCATGTTATCGATTGTACTAGAAAAACAACCAAAAGAATTTTAATGTACTGATTCAAAACGAAAATAGGTAATGAAAGTTGTTTTTGCTTATTTTTATTATTATTTATTTATTTTTTTAGTTGGATTTATAAAAGCGTGTTTATTAGTTTTTTATATCTTACTGTAAGTTATAGTTGCCTGTACCTACAATAAAAAAAAACATTTACATTCAGCTTTGTTTACAATTTTCACATTAATTTTCACTTAGTGACCTATACACTCCCAATAGCATACCTAAATTTAAAAATTCTACAGTAGCTCACTGGTTCAGTGATTTTTTGTTCAATCGACTATTCAAAAGTGCTCGCAAAACTCTATTTGAATAAGGAATAATGTGAATTGAACTGGGACCTGTCGTGGCGTATTGGCACAAGCATGCGACTTCAAACGATAGATTATGGATTCAATCCCCACTTTAAGAAGTAAAATATTTAATATTTTTAAATGGGTTTTTTTCTTTTTTTTAAATTTTCATTTCATCGCTCTGGTAACAAGGCAGAGCGTTATGTATTATTATAAAAAGTGCAATTTAAGAGTTTCTACCTTGTCCTGCTGTAAGGCCAAGATCTGGCTTCTAGAATTTGAAGGTATCTTTTTCTTTTTAACCTATTATAAAGTTATGATAATTTAATTTTGATAAAAAAAGATAATGATTGAAGAAATGGGAAAAATATCATATGTTTTCTTCGTTAATTTTTTGCACTTAGATGTTATTATAAGTAAAGCAATAAGATGTTATGTATCAAATTATAGTTTACTCTGTGTTCTAGACTAAGACGTGGACTGTATGTGCTTATTAAGAAAAGTTAATTTTAACACTGTCTATATCTCAATTTGACTTCTCTGAATTATTTACGAGTAGAAGAATATTAAATTCAGGATCGTTTGTCTGGAATGACTTTTAATTGTTGATTTTATTATTTGTCTTATATGTTAACAAAGAATAAACACTTCTAGAATGTACTATTTTAAACATGTCAAAAAGATTCGTACTCATTATTTCAATTACCTCTACAACACCCTTTAACGGCTATTAATTATTATCAAAATTAATTTATTACCAAAATGATATATTATGTTTTTCTGAGACTTGGTTGCATTCAGGTATATTCGATTTGGAGTTGTTTGATGAGCGGTATTATGTTTATAAAAGTGATCGTAATTACGGTCTTAGGGGAGACAAAATGGGTGGAGGTATCTTGATTGCGATAAAACGTGAATTAAAACCCACTAGTGTTGAGTGCATTCCGTCAATAAATTCGATAGCTAATATTATTCGCGTTTCTATTTATCTTTCACGAGATTATCATTATGCGGGATAGTAATGTCATTAATCACTGCACGGTGCGTTACTTGGTTTAATAGTACTATATCAAGTATATATGCAACAATATACCTGTCAGTAATAATAGATCCCAGTAGAGCAAGGCATCGCTATTGTCCAGAACACCGGTGTCTCCGATTCTAAAAGGTCATATCAAGTTGCTGGTGTATTATCTTGGCTTCTTAATGATATCTATACAGATACTTAACATTAGAAAGATGAGAACAACCAGCGACAATATGTCTGAAGGACTCTCTAGGGCGATGGCACGCCCAAAAAGTAAACAGTGCATAATTTTTTTTTTTCAGGAAATAATTGTTAAGCAATACAAATTTGTACTTCATTATATTATTTATACACTTTAAATTGATTGATTATGAGTGAGTGCTCTTTTGTTGTAGCATGTAACAGCTTTAGACATCGCTGGAGATAATGCTGTAGATTTTCAAAATGAACTTAATAAAAATTATGGGGCAAATAAAGTTAGGTTTATAAAGGGCGATGTGACAAATGAGGACGATATTTCGGGCGCATTTGATGCCCTATTGGGAGATTATGGACACATTGACGTTGTGATTAACAATGCTGGAATCATGAACGATAGTAGAGAGTTGTACAAGAAAGAAATAGAAATTAATTTGGTAAGTCCCAAATAATTTTATATCATAATTTAAGAAAAGATTTGAGATAGTTTTTATCATCAATTTGTATTTATATAATGCTATTTATTTTGTGGAAGTAGAGATTTTTTGCTTGATATAATATAGCCGGAACACCAGGCTATCTGCGAGGCGATAACTGAGCTTTTCATGAATTTAAATGTACGTAAATTGCTTGAAGCACGGCGCATTCTTAGACCTTGACTCGATTAAAAAAAAATCATATTCTACTAACAATATAAAACAGTTGTAACAAGCGTATAAGAATATCGACTGAGTTTGGTGAGAACGAATGGCTTAGTTGGTCAGAGCGTTTGGACGGTTTTCAAGGCGCGGGTTCAAATCCTGCTTCGTTCAAATTTTTATACGTTTTCTAATTCAATATATTTCTATATTGTTTCAGACTGCGCTAACAACAATTACACTGAAAGCTATAGATGTAATGAGCAAAGAAAACGGCGGTAATGGAGGAGTGGTACTAAACATGTCATCAGTTGCAGCTTTATATCAAGACCATATTCTTCCCATATACTTTGCGACTAAGAGTGCTGTGTTGCAGTTCAGTAATTGCATTGGGGTAAGATAATGTTATAAAAGTATTTCTACGTAAGTTGAAGTGTGGTGTTAAGTTACGCTCCACAATATATAATAATCATTTTTTAATTTCATATTACTTAAGATTTATAAAGTAAAGATAATATCCATAACGGGTAGCAATAGAATAATACATAATCAAGCCTGCGACTTCGCCCGTTTATATTACACTATTTTATTTACTAATTTGAATAACTTTTAAGTTTATACTTTTGAGACAATATCTATACATTGAAAACTAAAATTTTAGCTAAATGAATAAGCATTTTGTAGCAATTTTAACGATCTTAACTTTTTAAATCGATGTATTTTTTTTATTTTTTATCCGATTTAAGTAAAACAAAACCCTTAATGTTGTGGGAAGATTGCCAATATATATTAGTGAAAACTGCATTTTAATCTGGTTAGCCCTTTCCGAGATGAGCGTGTACAAATGCACTGAAAAACATATAAAGAGACAAAAATTTTAGAAATCCCTATTTCTTATATTATTAGATTATTACCTGTTACATTAATAAACGTATTTTATAAGATTTATTCAAATATATCTTTCATGTACAGACAGTTATCACTTACAGCTTCACGCTGTATCCCGCACATGGCAATGTACACAGAGGGAACTTGAGGACCTAGTGTTAAAACACTCCGTAGTAAATAACACAAACTCATAAACATAAATTTTACAGCATTATGTACTATCACTGCCTAAACTTAATTTTATTTCCATTTCTTATACATTAATACGATGACAAATAAAAAAAGGTCTTTTTTGATTTCAAGCTTCCGGCGTATTACAACAGAACTGGAGTACGTGTATTAACTATTTGTTTCGGAGCTACAAGCACTTCACTACTTACTAAACAGAAATTAGGTAACTTCGAT